>JANHGB010018423.1:0-32122 GCA_026283785.1 Coracopsis vasa | reverse complement strand
GTCTGTGCATGCCAACATCTTTTAACAAGATCAGAATTTATCAGTCATATCCAAGCATCTGCGTGTGAAGGAAGTACACAGTTGACTTTATACATCTGCTTTGTGAACACACAGAGGCTGTGCAGCACCTACATGTGTTATAAGAGGCCTGGAAGGCAGCTGCACCATCTTTCTGTGCTCTTGGGGTATTACTCTGACAGACTATGCAGCTAAGGAATGAGTGGGTACATGAATAATGCAGTTTCCAACCCAAAGTACTGAGCCCTGCTTGTGGGCTGAAGGGAGGGAAAGAGCGCTTTATGGTGACTGTAACATGGGTTATTTTTATTGCTCAGAGCCTGGATGCTTCCATGAAGCCCTAGGCCATTGATTCTCTCAGACTTTTGAGAAAGAGAAGGAATTGTGCCTGCCACTGGAAGAAAAATGGTTTGTTTGGGGGTTTTATGATTCCTTTTGATGTGTATCTGTACACTTATTAGGTGAAATGGACTGAACAATCTATGAAGAAATTTTGCTCTGCATATTACCTTATATAAAGGTGCTCAGAACATGGACTGAGACCTTCATTATTTTTTCTGAATAGAATAAATAAAATAAAAGTTATTTGAGACAACTACATAAGGACTTAAAAATTCCTGCTTTATCCACCCCAGAACACTGGGATGGAATTTTACAGCATCAAGTTTGTGTATAAACGCAGATCTTATGGAAGATAATGAAGTTCTTTAATGCAAAACTTAATGGTTTTACCTTACTGTCCCTACTGGTAGTGAATACTTGGTAATTCCTAATGATACTCTCTTCATACCTTGGTAGCAATCTGTTCATTCCACATGTGAAAACAGTTCAGTAATGTAATTTCTCTATAAAATGCTGCTACTAACCATATCTAAACTAATTAGGCACAGTCAGAAACAACCTAAAAATGTAGCAGACTCGCTGAATGAGCAGATTTGGAATTTGGCACTGTTCCTACTACATAACTTGATTGGGATGCTATTACCAACGCCTTCCTTTCTGGCCCACCAGAGCCAGATTTCAGTGTCTCTTCTGATCTTTTCTGCCCTAAAGCGGTACTGCAGGCAGAGGAAAACAGCCTGCGCGTAGCCATTTTGCTGGGACTCTTTTGCCTCTTCATTGTAGCTTAGGGAGATGGTATATGCGGCAGGGAGAGCTGCAAGGGTGCAATATGTGCTGACCAGTCCTGGATAACAGATATTTTTAATGTCCATTAACAGCACTGCAAGTGAGAGCTTCCTCTGCACTTTTCTTATGGTGCTGGGTGTGGAGCAGAGGCACAGCTTGATGACAAATTGGGGTCATCCTAAGACACATCCTATGCGCTTTTTATTTCTAGTCTGATTTCATTTAGTTCAACAAAAGCTCTTAAACTGTCAGCTCCCATGCGTTCTGTTTGGAATTAGTATTCAAATTTTAGCAAATTTGGCCGATTTACTTATAACCTGGATACACCGAATATGACCCCAAGGAATTAAATCCTCTAACTGAAAGAGATACCAAATGAATACTAGGCAATTAGTACCATGGTATTAAATAACAGAAAGGAAAATCACTGTTTAAAAGTGACTGTAAAAAAAGAGCCATGAAATAACTTGTCAGTATAGCAGAAACTGAAAAAACCAAATTTTGCTTTGATTTTTATGAGCTTTGGACCTACCGGCTTTTGTGGTTTCTGTATAATCACCCTCTTCAGCAGTGAGGTTTCCTGTGGTTTTAAGAACAAGACACAACTCTGAAGAAAGTCATAGTATGCAAATCTTCCATTTTTCTTGGAATCATATTTTGCTGTTATTTGGTTAATCTCCCCTTCACTTAAATCCAAATTGAATTTCTTTGCTATATCTGAAATGCAAAGAAAGAATATTAATTTTGTCTTTCTTAAAAATAGCCAGTTGTCGTCCTATCTTCACAAGATTTACCTGGGATATGCTGCCACGTCATCAGTTGCAGTGACTGCTGTGTGTGTTATGCAGATTTTGCTACATGCAGGTATACGCATATGCATATACCTATGGGGTGGTAGTTCACTTTTTACATGGTTTCAGGGGACTGATAACATGTCATTTTGATTTTAAAAGCACAAGAAGTACTCCTTGATGTTAACTGAGATAAAAGATTTAATAAGCTAACATGTTCTTATAGCCATGATTTTACATTTGATTATACAGGTGTGCACTCATCACACACACACAGATGTGTGTGCTAATAAGAGTAAAATCCAGGGTCCTCTCAAACCAGCAGGTGTTAAGCATTGAAACCAGTGCAACCAGAAACACACACAAGCTCACAAGGAAGTCTGGTGAATCTATTTACTGACATATCCCTAAGCACAGAAAGGATACTGAATTGGGAAGGTAATGAGGAACTTGTACGCATGCTAAAGTACCCACAAGCAAAGCCGTGCTCTCCTTTTGCAAGGAGTAGCTAATTCTGAATAGAAATGTGTATGTATTGCACCCAAGGCTATTCTGCTCTGCAATAGAAAAGTGAAGAAACCATGCAGTGGGTGGCACTTACTTCAGGCCAGATGTTCCTATGGCTGGGACACCAGAAAGACAACAGAACACATCTGAGAATGAATAAAGCACTTTTCAGATGGTAACAAACCTAGGAAGTCTGACACTGGGATTTCTCCTACATTGCTGACATCCTTCTCTTTGCACACTTTCAGTATCCCTTTCCAGGAACGTTCAATTTTCTTTCTTATCTTATTTTCTATTGGTTTGCAGTTGAGGTCAAGTGCAGAACAAACTGTTTTCTGAGGAGAACTGGATGCTGGTATCTAAAAACAAAAGATAATGCTGTTTGGTTTTTTTTCTATTGAGTTTTACTGGTTGTGTAGACAAATCACCAGATGACAAATCCAGTTTCTGGTCTTCCAGACTTGAGATTAATGTACCATTTGGGTCACTTCTAAGTCTGGTTTGAATCTGGTCTGCAAAACTGCAGGTGAAAATATGAGAACACTCTTAGTGTCAAAATGACACTATACATTTAGTGGGCCTTGATAATTTTTTCTTAATTTGGCTTGATATTTTGTATTAAACACCAGATACCATATTCAAAAAAAGCTACGTAGAACCATCTTAGACCAAACACAAACCAATGACAGTCAGTGAATTATGAAATAACATTGCTTTGATTTGCTACTGGGAGGACTTAGTTCTGCAGTGGTCCTATGCAGAACCACAGAAGGAGTAATGTGAGAGGATCTTGGTGAGCAGCATCTTTTTGACTGCTGCCTCAGAAGTACTGTAGGTGAGCTGGAAGCAAAGTCCAAGCCTATGGTATGTGCATAAGTGGTATAAGTGGGATTTCCAGATCCAGTGTATAATCTCATATTTAGTGAGACTTCAGGGTCTCACTGGTGCAGACTTGCTGAAGCCTCGCACATATATCCATGCAATGAATGCTGCAGGAACATTCATCTTGATTGGTGTTCAGGCTGGCTGGGATCTTTCCAACAGCCGTAAGTTTGGGAAGAATTAAGTTCTGCTCCTACTGCCCAATCTGACATTCACAGGCAGTAACAAGGAATTTTCTGTTGCTTTTACTGGGAACTGGATCAAAGCATAAAGGATGCATGTAAGTAATTGTCTGGGCTTTTCAAGAAAGAACCTATAGTTAATGCAATAATTGAGCCAGCGATGTGGGACAGTGTTTAGTTTTACCAGCCCTGACAAGTTGTTTGCATCTTTAATTTGCTCAATCTGTTATTTCTTTTTCAGTAGCTAAACATCTCCATGTAGCAGCAGTCAGAAAATCCAAGCATGTTCCAGGCACTGAATAATTCTAAATATTTTATTTTTCTGTTGTAGGTTTGGTTGTGGCTGAAGAGCTGGAATAAGTAGGTGCAGCTCCGCAAGTGGGATATTTCAATTCCTGTAATGATTTCCCCATCTTTCTGTGAATTCTGACACTTGGGTAAGAGGCCAGCATGGCAGTGGAGAGGACCAAAGTGCGCTATTGACAGGAAGTATAGGTTTGGGTGCAAAAATGAAGCAAAACTATTGCATTCCTAATCCATTTCTCTTACCTCTCTTGGATCACTGTCCTTCATGGCAAGTCTATCAGTCAGACCATCAGGCATTAACAGTTGTTGTTTGGTATCTACCAGAAAGCAGGCAAGACCACCAGAATGTTTTAGGACAGGCCAGCAAACACCTTTTGGAAAACTGCAACTGCCAATCCTGCCTGGCTTTGTCAGATGATCACAGATAAGCTGTCTACATTTTTGTATGCTGCTTTTGCAGCTATTGGGCACTCGAAGTTTGGATTGTTTTCTTTGTTTTCAGAAATCTGATTGGGCTTTAAGACAGAAATGTTATTAGCTGCACGGCTCTGATGGATATGCGTATGGTAACAGCAGCGAATGCTATTGGTAAACATTGACATATATCCTTTGACTTCAGTAGAGTTACTGTCTAGCCCAATATTTGTCATTGTAACACAGTTTTGCAAATTACCTTGTTTGCTTATTGGCAGGTGGTTGTGTCTGATTTCATGGGAAATCAATAAGAACAGCTTCACTGAGTTCCACAGGTATTATTTTCAACCTATTCACACAAATGAAAACCCAGAAAGTTCACAGAAAAACCACACTTACGCTGTTTTGCACTGGAGAAGAAGATGTCTTGGGACGTTCAGCCTGAGAAGACATGCGTGGATCCTGCACTGCACAAGTAGTAGCTGACTTGGTAGAAGTTGCAGAATGAGTTGGGTGTTGGGAGTGCTTGATGGTATTGTTACAAGTTCAGAGCTGAACTTCTTCAAAAAGTCCTGTTATTTCAACTGTCCCCTATCACCGACATCCACCGTGTTCCAAAGATTCTCAAACTAATAATGGAGAAAAAGATGTCTTTTGTAAATTCTAGTTTTGCAAAACCAGAATCCCCTTATGTGCTAATAATATGACAAAACATATATTAAAAAAGTGTGAGGATGCTTTGGAACAGAAGGAATCCTAGGGCCCATCTTATTAAAAAAATATAAAATCAAAGCTTCTCTGCAGAAGCCTGCACAAGGCTGGAAAAACAATGAAAAAAAGGATTTCTGCAGGACATTTTTTAATTGAATTGGGCCCTTAGTGTGCTGTTTCAACTACTAAACCCTGTGATTAGACACAGTGATTGAGCTGCAGTATAGAAGGATAACGCTTTAACATGAGATGTAAATCAAATACATGATGCACCTGTATCCTGGTTAAGTACCATTGAGGCAAATTTCTCATGCTATCAGGTGCACCTAAGTTTATATCACCATCTCAGGAGGCCATTAAGGTTCCTCAGTTATTGTATTTGCATCAACAAATTATTTCATACTGAGGGAAAAAATGAATCAGCATGAAAGAACATAGCAGGAAATCTTTACAGCCTTGAGAATCGCATACAGTTACGATGTACAGCCAGCCTACAGAAGACCTGAGGGCAGCTGCTGATACCCTTGCTTCTGCTGCACATGGAGGTTCATGTGGCTGCTTGGCTTGGCACAGGGCAGGTGGCCCACCTTCTGGGCTTTGTATGGAATCCTATGGATTCAGCTGAGTTGATTTCCTGCTAAACAGCAATTTATTCAGTAAGTAGCTGCACTGAATTAAATGGGACTACTCATGATATAAGCTACTAATCAAAGCAAAGATTAGCACAGCCTGCCCTTAAATAAGTTGCACTCGTTTTGTGTTTCAAGAGTCATCAGTATGCCTTTATAGGGTCTTCATTATTGATTTTTAATATAAATCTAATTGGGAACCTCAGATTGCTTTTGATTTGATCTTTTTTGGCAGAGACTTAAACCCTAAAGGAAACTAGTCACCTCTTTGATGCATGTGCCAAGTTGCAGTCAAACTTCAAAGGGCAAAGGATACATTTTGAATTTCCTTTCAACTTTCCCCCATTGGCCTGGCTGCTACAACATTATGAATTATAAACAATTCTATTTTGCACTTCTGATTATACTTTGCACTTCATACGGGGATCTCAAAGTGTATTACAAACTTCAATTAAATAGGACAATACCCTGATGAGCTGGATTAGCTATAGAAACTATTTTAACACCCAACAAAGTTTAGCCATTTGGGGGACTGCCGATAGATCAAGCAAGTCATGGGAGTTCAAGCAAAAGAAGTGCCTGTGATAAAAAGGGGATGCCAGCTGGTGAGATATGAATCAACACCTTGCTTGCAGAGTTTTTACCATCCTTAGCCTTTTATGAAAAAGGTCACAGTATCATAAATTCTGAAAGACCAAGAAGACCAAAAACCCAGACTTCAGGAAAAAATTCTTCATCCACTACTCAACGTAGACTGCAACTGAGCCTTGCTAATAGCAAACAGTAAGTGGCCATCATCCAGGAAAGGATAAAAGAAGGTGTTTTCTGTGAAGTCATCCAGACTATGACTTTAGAAACACTTCTGTAACAACTCTAAGCAGCAACAACAGCCAGAACGGCAGGGGTTTGGATTAGCAGTGGCAAAACCTGTACCCAGATTGGAAGGCTCTTCTGGGGCATCTTCATATAGATATACGTAGGCATATCTTTGAGAAGCCTGTCAAAATCAAAGTATCTCTGGAAATACAGGGCTTGAGTCTCACTCACACAAAGGCTGCTGTTTATATAAATGAAGCTCCTCAGGCCTGTTTCTCGTTGCTATTATGGATGACAGTTTCTATCGAGATTTTTTTAATTCACTTGCCTGAGGTTCTTTTAAGTATAAAATAGCTCCTGTGCCCCTTTGCTGCTCCTTGAGTGCAGACAGGATCTAGTCTGGAGGACTCTTCAGCTGGAGATGCCTGCCTTATGCTTCCAAAAAAAGCAAATAACAGAAAACGAAGATATTTTTCACATCTCAGGAAGGTGTGTGTTCTCCTGCCTTGGCCAGGGCTCAGCTGCGAGCTCACCCCAGTGCTTCTGGTCAGTGGTTCACAGGGGTGGGGAAAGAGTATCACCACATTTTCACTTCTGCTTTCACCTGGTGTTGAGGCTTCAGGTTCAAATGCAGCACTTGCACTTAGTTGCTCACCTTGCTTAGTGTGGTGAGGAACAGAGTATGTAGGAATAGAGCACATAGGACATTTGCGGGTTTCTGCTGTTTTCAAGAGGGAAATGGAAGATATTTTAATTTTTAGAGTGCTTTCGTCTGCAACTTTACACATGTGCAGCAGCACCTGATAACATGGGAGACTGTGCAATCTCTTTGTTGCAATAACAAGCAGGCCCTGCTCCTGTCTGCAATTTATAGTAAAAAATGCTGGGCCAGAGGGTATACCTGTAATGAGCAAAGTACCAAAATATCTTTCTGTAGTGCAGACATGCATATGAGTTTGGAGGCTCTGTGTCTTGTCTTTCAGTTTGCTACCAAATGGCATTGATGCAATCATGAGCATGAAGGTTAGAATGCTGCTAAGTAAAATCTGAAATCTTTTAGTCAAGGTTCCGTCTGTTTTATTATTCACCTCGTATTTGGACTAGGAAAAACCACACTGAACCAGCATTAACAATGATAAAAATATGGCTCTTTTTATTCTAAGTTCAGCAGAAGCAAAATCTTATGAAGGACTGGCCTCTCAGGTTGCCCTGAGACTAGCACTGGGCTAATAAGACGGTTTGTATTGGCAGATTCATGCCATGACTTCAATCATTCACGCTAAATTCAGGGTTACATAAACTCTGCTAACACTAATCTGGTGGAATCTTTTACCCAGAAAAGTGGCTGAAAGGTGGCCGGGAAATGTCAAATGCTTGCCCCTTTCTTTGTCCAAGCAGTTCAAAATAGCTACTGAGAAAAAGGAATTTGCATTAAAGGAATTAGCTCCCCATGGAAATACCTTTTATTCCGTGCTGAGAAGGCTTTTTTCCCCCATCAACTGGAAGTGTATTAATTTAAAATTGAAAAAAAAGAAACTTTTGAAATAGCAAATATACAGATAAAGAGCTAGTGAAAGAGAACTACTGTGCTTTAAATTCACACCTTCGCTATTAGCAATAGCATCTCCATGGCTTTGCTTTAGAAAGCCTGCGATTATTATAGTTCATAACCATACTCAGAGATAAGGAAAAAAATAATCTCCCACAAATGTAGCAACAAATGTTCATGGAATGATAGTCTTAAAACATTTTCATTTCATCCAAATTTTTAAACTACTTGCTTATACACAGCGGTATACAAACACGTCTCTAGCCGCAGCCAATTTACCCAGTTGTACACTTAAATTAACAAGACAAAATAATATAGGTTTCTTACTTGTTCTTCAGTCAGCTGCTGAAAATGTTGGTTACATATATCCCAGAACTCCTTTTTTGGTATACTGTGGTATCTTTTGAAGAGTAAATATCTTTAAACTCCTGTGCAATTGTGTTAAAGCCAGCAGCCACTACTTCTTGTATCTGTGAGAAGATGCCTCTCTCTGACAGCTCCCAAGCAGATTAAGGCGGAGTGACTTTTTGCCCTTCCTCAGTCTAGACAAAAAACATACACAGAGAATCACTAATGGATCCACTGAATAAATTATAAATTGTGGTGTGGCATTCAGCCAGTCAAAGAGCCCATGGAGAAGGCGGCCTTCAAGATCCCGCAGGCAGTAAAAACTGCTTCCAGGAGTTCTGGCTTACACCACAAAAAAGAAAAGGGGCTATGCAAGCAGTTAAGGGAAAAACCAGACTATAAATGTGATCCAACTGGTGACAGGCCAACAAAAGCACAGGATTCCAAGACTGACCTAAACTTTACAAAGGTCTAAAAAAATTGGATGATCATACAAAGAGGGTTATTCTGTTAATACAGAAAAAAGGGAAGTGAGCACTAACTAGCCCAAATATCCCAAACGTATTCTTCTCATCTGAATAGTCTTTAGCAAGCAGTGGAAATCTCTTTGATTGAAAAGGCACTTCAGTCCTGAGATGAAAGAGAGGGCAATTATGCTCCTTTCCTTTTTAAGTTCTAGGCATATTTATGGCGGTACTTTTTAATCTGGTCATCCACAGTAGGGATACTACAGCTAAATGATGCAGTTGAAGGCTGCAAAGGTACAGAATGTGTGAGGGGAAAGCACAAAAAGGGTTGGGGGCAAGAGTGTTAATGCTAGCACAAGGTGTGTGCAAACCCCTTTTTTTCAGTGTGTTGATTTCAAATCTAACAGCAGTGCATGTTTTTTGAACTTTACCACTGGAGCTTATTACTGATTAAATTCCCATTATGCATTCTGCACGGGGAAAAGCACACTTTAGGTAAATACAGGAGAAGGTCATATGGCAAGCGGAAATAAAAATGACAAAATACAGTTGGTTGAAATAAAATGCAGAGTAAAATGCTGCTAGGCTTTGGTATGGACATACCTGAGAATGCCAAAAGTCTAGCTGTGCATGCAAAAAACTACATTTAATAAAGTTAAATATCAATGAAGTCTATTCAACATTTACATTCTACCTCCAGAATTAGCAGTAAACTGCAGTTTTTAAAGTCAAACCAAGTTTTACTTATAAAATTAATCTAAAGAATGGCACAGTGCGGAATAATAATAATAATAGGCAGTTTCAGAATTTTGAAGACGAAACTGCTTATTTTCAGGAGTGGAAGCTGACTTTCCACCCACTGCACTGTCTAAACTAAATATGTAAAATATCTTGAAAGCAAAGTTTTCGCAAGCACAAGTAGCAGCCAGTTTTACTATAGCTGTGGTAAGATGTCGTGGTAAAAACAAACCAAAAAAGAAAATCTGGGTTTGGTTCAGACATTTCTTTACAGCATGTTAAATGTTACTATCATGTTTTATACCACCATGTTTAAGCATTTAAGCTTTGCCACCTTCTTGCTCCATGCAATATGAAATACCAAGAAAGAAACAGATGGCTTTTGGTCCTGCGCTCCTGTTTCCTTGTCACGTCTCACATGATCATTATAACTGGATGGAAAAGAAAATATGTTTCTTACAGAACTGCAAGAAACCTGCCTCCTAATCAGAAAAGACTCCACTATCTTCAGATGCAAATAACACTTTCCAATATTAACCATGCTTTACATAAAACATACGTGTGGGACAGGCACTGTGGCTGCATTATTACTAAGGGAAGAAATACGAGAAGTGGAATTGCGGCTGCAGAGGCAGAAGCCAGACTGTGCCGTAGTCAGGAAATGAAGACTGCCAGGCATGGTCCAGTGCAGGGCGCACCTTCTGCCTGCCTAATATTACTGCAACTAGAAAGCACTGTACTGCTGGTTTTAATTACCCTAATGAAGCCAAAGGCTCAGGGAAAGTGTTACTGCCCTGCAACCTTTAAAGAAACATATTTTGTAAGTGCAAGCTTTCCTAATTTATTTAATTTCAAGAGCTTTTTGTTTATTTCATAAGACCTAATGCACTTTGATCTTAGAATGGTTAGAGAGCCAATAAAAGAATAAATCACTTGTTCTTCTTGCATATCACACATTGAAAAACAGGAAAGCTTTTGTATTCAGTTATTGCATTACATTCATCTACCACATGCAGTTAGTGCATCCAGCGTGTATCTATGACACTATCATCTGCTGTGAAAAGAATCACCTTTAGCTGAAATAATGGAGCTGGAACATAAAATCTCACACTCTGGACAGGGCATCCTGGCATTTAAGTGTTATTTCTTCATTTGAAATTAACTGTATACACAGTGTGGGTACATTTCTTAGCTTTGCTGTATCTGACTTAACCTCATGAGTGAAAGGGAACTGAATGAAGCTGCCTCAGAGCTGTGTAGTACATGCCCTAGCATACACTTACAGATCATTTATAGAAGACTTTCTGTTGTATAGAAAAGGGGTTATTTCTCTTTTAGTGATTTCCTGATATTTGGTGCCATGTGCTCCACAGCTCCCATCAAGCTCTGTATATATATCACTTTAGAATTCAAGGGCCAGGACTCTGGTCCTGCTTCACAGCTTCACAGACTACCGCATGGCCTCTGAGCAGTACCTGTCCCATGCTATGGCCAAATGTCAGCTGCTGCCTTAGGCTGTCCTGCTCAGCTCTGTACAGGCTTTCTTCCTCTTCCTAACAGAATTTGAGGGTGCCTTGGGAAGACCATGTAAATCCACTTTCACCTCTTGCTTTCACCAAGAAAAGGGAGGCATTTTTAGGAGGCTTTTCTTATGGGCTACCCTGTGTAGCTCGCTTGCTGTTCAAAGCAGGGCTGTATTTTTGTTCTTTAGAAAGTTCCTTCAGAGCCTCATGTCCTTTTCTATAAATGGCATAACTATGCTGATTAGTAATAAAACAAGGCTCTGCCACCCACACCTGCTTAGTGAAGCTCCATTCCTGCAGCTCCTTCCTGTTTCTGGAAGATTTTTCTATTAAGAGGAATTCTTAATTAGAAAGTAAATCAGTACATCAAGATAAATTACAATTTCTCTAGTCCTTCTCCCTGCCCTGTCACAAGTCCGAGCTCCATCCCTTTCTGGGGAGGCTCAGAGAGAAAAGGTCTTGGGAAATAGCTTACACAAGAAAGCCTTTGTATCTTTCCCTGAAAAAGGGGACATGTACATTTCCCTCTTTGTAGATGGGAATGACCTTTGCCAGAAGTAATCATCCTTTTGACAGTTTACACAGTTTTAGAGGCTTCTGTGCTTAGCCCATGAGCCTTTATCCTAACAATATGTATCTTCAAGTTGTTTTCCATAAACGCTCTTCCCTAAAGATGTGTGGAAGAAGGAGTTAGTTGTCTGAGCATGGACTGGGGTGGAAACGCACTGCTGAATTCCTTGCTATAACCAGTAATAATCAGTCAGTCTGTTCTAGCTCTCAGCACTATAGAAAAGCTTATATTTTATCCCTGGGTTATAAGTAGAACTGTATCCTCATCTGGAAGTGATCAGTCTAGCTCCATTAACCTGAGAGCTGATTTATGCCTGCTGAGGATTTGATAGCTGGTGTGCAACAGGAGCTTGCAACAATAAACCCAGTTATAAACAAAATCTGAAAACTCCATTGAGGGTCATTCTGTACTGTACCATTTTCCTTTTGATCAAGTGTTTGCAACAAACAGATTCAAGTTTTGGGGTCACATTTGTAGGATGAAATACCCTTGGTAGTGTTTAGAATACGTAACTGTATATATTGCTTTGACAATATGATTTGACACGAGTCAAAGGTGGCCCACATGCCAATCTCTGCCTTGTCTAGAAAAAAAGAAAAACCACATTCCTCTAAATGTAATTAAAATAACTATTGTATTAAATAAGTATGAAATATTAAGCCTAGATAGAACTTGTTAAAGAGGCAGGAGCCACAGTGAGACTTTCCTGCTCCTCTGTCTTCCCAACAGTGTCTAGCCCGTCAGCAGTACAGCTGATGGTCTAATACTCCGTTCCCTATTTTCCATTATTCCTACTTTCCCCTTTTCCTCTACTTTTAGTAAATATAGCGCAAAGGTTTCCCAAATAAGAATTTACCATTTTAAAATTCCATTAGAACCTTTTCTTCAGGCGTCACTGAGGAAAGAGTCCAAACCAGATACCTTAGCACAATAAGGGACATGTTATAGTCTTGGGGAGGGCACTGTACAGGAAAGCAGGGCAAGGAAGGGGAATTTTCAAACCAGTTTTGCTATGGATAAAGAGGAACATGGAGTTAAATCATGGTGTAAGGAAAGCTTTAACTTTTCTCAGCCTGAAGCAGGTGTAATATTCAGAAATAGAAGCAAACACGCAGGCATCCTAGAGGGGATATTTCTCTGGACCACAGCTGTTCTACGTGAGCTCAGACAAAGTTTGTGGTGCTGCTGACTGAGAGTAGGGACATAATCAGCAGGCCTGCAATCTCTGATGCTGGTGCAGTGGGTCATGACAAATGACAGTCAGTTGTCTGATTATATCAGTGGCCCAGAACAGGAAGGCCCAGACGTTCAACAGATGAGGACAATGAGTAATGAATAAACCTGTAAAATACCCACTCTCAGGACAGGGAAAAGCACCATCTCTGTAGAGGGGGTCATTACATAGTCCTGCTGCAATTTCACAGGTAGATCATGGCAGCAAAATGAACTTCAACTGCCTGAGCACAGTGCACGAGGGCTGGGTTAGTAACACTGTTGGATTTAGGAGACAGGGTTGTGGAAAGACCAAGGATGCAACTTTTCTGTTGCATAGGGGTTTTAAGCTCTAAAACTGTATGATTACAACAGACACACTACAGAGTTGCAATGCACACTACTCTGTGCATTCCATCATTTGCAGGCAAATCAGTGCTTGGGGAGGCACAGCACAACCACTCTTCATTTGTGGAACTGGTAAGCTGTGTCAGTGCTGTGCCCTCTGTAGATTTCAGAATTGTTTCCATGATCACAAGGAACCTGTTTTTATACAGAAAGGGGTTGTAGCAACCACTGCTGAGAGCAATGTGAAAGCAAGTGGCTTTAGCTCTGTAGAGAGATATATAAACTTGCTATACTCGGGGGAATCGTCTCATGGGTACTGGTCCAAGGAGAAGCAGGATGCTCTGTCAGGAAGAGCACCAAGGATGAGCAAACAAGCCTGCAGTTTTACAGGCAGGTTGATTAGATGGAAGTGTCTGGAAACAAAATGCACTCAGCTGGTGATGAAGGCACTCTGCAGCATGAGACTGCAGAGAAACTCAAAAGAGGTAGCACAAACAAAAATGGAGAATTGAGTTTGAAAACAAAAAGTTCAGGATGAAGCTAAATCAAATGCCTGATCTGATACTGAAATGCTCTGCAAATTTTTCTGCAAAGAATCTGATTTCCAAATTTCATAATTTCAGATTAAATCACTTTTTAAAAAAAAAAAAAAATAAAAGAAAAAAGGAAAAAGCTTTGCTAAATATGTTTCTACTCATTCCCTTTGTCAGCTGAGGCACACGTCAGCAAACCCCTAGTTAGCTCCGTTCCTGCTCTTGAACAGGCGCAAGTGGTAATCTGTCTCTTTTCCTTGCCATCACCTCAACCTGCCTTGCCCTCTTTCTCCTCCCTACTGGACTTGACAGGTAAAGGTTTACTAAGTTTGCAGCAAATCATTCAGTGGCCTCAGCTCCAGGAAGGCTAAACAACAAATTGTTTGACATTGATTATAATCCATCCTTTCACCACGTATTCCCCCCTACAGGCAGCTGTGCTGATGCTATATGAATATCTTGCTGTTCTAGACCTGACCAGAATGACCCGAACTATTGCTTTTTACACATTCTCTACTTTCTCCCTTTCTACATCTGAAATAGCTCACAGTGGGGAAGGACAGATGAGTACATTTTCTTTTGGGGAGTCTTATTCCCATCTGCAGCTTTCACCAGGCCAGAATGCATTAGCCACTTACTTTAATGCGGAAGAGCTCCATTCAGGCCTTATTAATCACAAGACTGGCAGGCCAGCCAAAATTCACAACGCATATTCCTAGCTCCGGGGTCTGGACTTTTACAAATATCCTCATAGAGTCCACCTGTGGTTAGTAGCATCCCATCTAAGACAACGTCCTCTCTGTCTCCTTCCTTTGCTCTTCTGCAGTTGGTTAGCAACATCCAAGCTAAGTGCCATAACTGTGGGTTTTTTCTTATTTGAATATTAAGCTGCAGTCATATTGCTTAAAATACTTTGCATCTTTAATTCTATTTTCGTACAGTGTAGCCCTAAAGCTCTACAGAGCCATATTTCAGTGAGCATCCCGCTCATATACAGATGCTGTAGTGTGTATTTTAGAGAGTTAATCAGAATGTAAAGCTCATCAACATATGTCAAAGCCATCAAAAGATCCACATGATGCATAAAACACCCAGAAATAATTTCCACAAGAATTTTTTAATGTCCCCTTATTCAGCTGTTTTCTAGGAAAAATACAGCTTAAACCTATATAGCTTTTGGGTTTGTGAATGTTTGCTTTTGTGGTTGTGGGTTTTATTTATGAGGTGCCATTTGAGACAAAAGTCATCCCAGGCTCATACTTTACTAGTTCAGTAAATTTTCCATACTTTAATGATCAAGCTGCATACTTTACTTGTTACTTTTTAATATACTTCAGTGATCAGATTGTATAGCATAATGATCAGCTTTCCTAACGTGCCTGAATGAGTTGCATACCTCATTAATTTAGATACATACTTTACAGGCCAAAATTGTGGTGTGTTTGAACGAAGTGAATAATTTAACAACCACCCTTCTCTCGGAACCTGCACAGGAGCCCAGGAATATGTGTGAACCCAGGGTGGGATGAAATTGCAAAGGCGTGGGAAATTTTGGGTTGAACCCAAAATGAAAACATGAGATTTGAGAGCATCTGGAAGCTGAACCAGCACTGTAAACCTGGTTCGTATTTGTTTTGTCTTTTCAAAAATGTTCCCTTGTGGATTAATTTGGGATTTTAATGATGGATTTATCCCTTCTACCTCTAAAACAGCACAGAAAACTGCTCAAGATGAATGTTTGATACTGAAAAAGCAGTACAGGCTCCAGTCCTGTCATGGACCAAGTATCTGATTTTTTTGCTAATTTGAGGTGGAAGGTATTTGGGGTCTTGGAGGACTAATTGTTAAACAGACTTCATGTTAAACATACACTCTTGCAGAACTTGATCCAAGGAATTGCACAGCTTCACAAGTTATTAAGGAGGCTTAGCACCTACTTGGAGGATGAGAAGATGTTACAACAAACGTTTCCCTAACAAAAGCAGCTACTTATTCTAAAGTTAACATGGAAGCTTGCTGGCAGGTCAATATTACAGCACACAAATACATTCTTAAAATAATTATACAGATATTTCATACAACTGGTCTTTGTGCTGATATGACTCAGTTGAAACTTACTGAATTTGTATCAGCATAAAAGCAGGAAAGGGGGAAATGCTGCATTTTCTAACCTATACAAAGTAATCCACTGTTTCACACTTCAGAACCATGCAATATATTATATCTGTTAAGACCGCATTTTAACTTTAATAAGCTGAAAATATAAATGTTTAAAAATCCCCCCAACTATTTTTTAAATAACTATAATTAAATGTAGCCCTGCCACTAAGGACAAAGTAACAGTTGCACTACTATAAATATTAATGCTAAATTTACAGAGAATAAAACACATTTAAGCAACCTTATAAAACTTTGACTAAAGCTACACTTATAATAAGCACTTTGGTGAAGCCATGCCTATTGGTAGCTGATATGTATAGATAAAGTCTCTAACCAGCTACAGAAACCTATAACACATTACATACATTTGGAGCTGTTCATGGTTCCTCCTTTATTCAAAATCTGTGGTCCCTCCTCCTCCTTCTTCTTCTCCTCCTCCCATGAGTCACTCAAGTTCTGCAATTATTTGAAGCCTGACAGACTTGGACTTGGGACATGGAGAGGCTGCAGCAGATCTCACTGGTTTTCCAGCTTCTACTTTATGACACAAGACTTAATCACCATATAGCTCCATGCAGATTTGTTTAGCACAACATTCTATTATCGCCATGGCAATAAAGTGGTAGGCTTTTTATACGGTTTTCCATTGGATGATGGTTATTATTTTTCTCATTTTATTTGTGCTTTGAGCATATATTTTGAAAATGAAACATGGTTACTTCCCAGAATATAAGACGCAAATTAACATTTTTTTAATTTTATTAGAACTGCTTTTTATCCAGCTAGCAACCAGCTCTCACATCCTTAGCCAGGTTCAGAAATGAGCTGTAAGGTAATGTTGTTTGGACTCCTACACCTTCAGATGTACTTATACCCTCTTCCCACTGGTAAGCCAGACTACAAGGGTAAAAGCCAGAGGGAAAGGAAGGACTATGAAATTAAAATTGGACAGAGAATTCTTTTATTTACACTTTGGATAATGTTCCTGCTATTTACAAATACAGTAAGGATTGCTGCACTGCTAAAAGAATGGACTAAAATTATGGACTGAAGGATCTGTTTCTGCAGTCTGCAGCAGGTGGATGACTTCAAGAGAGGTACTGTGGACACAAACCTCTGCCACAGAGAAACAGCAACTCTAATTTGAGTTGTTGCAACACGTATATTCAGAGCATCAGAAGACTGTCCATGACTGCAGTCAAGATTTGCTCTGTACTTGACTAACCTCTGTATTTGACCTTCCTGCTACATCTACACTGCTATTATTATTTGCACCAAGAACCTGGTGGGCTTCCCACTCTACTCATTTTTCTATCCTGCCACTGCCAGTCCATCTACACAGTTCAGGGATCACTGGGCATATTTGGATATTTCATGTCCTGCATTGCTCAGCTGGGGCAGTATGGCTGCATACTTTCAGCTTGCCCCATGTACAGACTTAATCTACCTGAGTGTAAGATGTAACTCCTTAGAGCAGTTTGTAAGGAGATAAGGGCTTCATGGAGTTTAACAGAAATATATATGAATTGTGCATGCTTAGTTAGTCAGGTTTTTAAAGTCTATATTTTAAAGAAATATATTATAGCTTGATAGCTCTTCTTATCTCTGTGAGGTGGTTCATATTTTTTAGGAAAACTTTCCAGTCTCCTACGAAGTCCTCACAAATGTAAGGTACTTGAGAAGGTGCCTGAACTGCTTTGTCTGATAATTTAAAGCAGAAATGGTCAAGTACTTGCTGAAATTCTAGTGTTTTAATTACTTCAGTGCCTTCTTTATCAAATAGAGGAAATGCCTGAGAAGTAAGAATTCAAAATATTTAAGCAAACGTAGACATTTCAAAAGAGAAGTCTTTTTTAGCAACTATTTAGCATTTCACATGGAAATACCTGAGACCCACATGCCCTTTACTTGCAAGTATTTTATACACGAAGAAATAAACCACATTTCTCAGAACCTTACTTAGTTTGAAGCTTTCCTTTCTTTAAAAAATGAGATGCAATTGTTGAAATAAGACAAAAATAGCCTGTATTTCTGTGCCACTTGTAAATATAAATATGGAAATGAACAACAACCTGCAGTAAAAGCAAAAAGGCATTCTAACAAGTACCCAAACTTTCCAGAAAAGGCAGCGGTTAAGACAAGAAAAGAAAGAAACAAAAACATGAGGGCTGCCTTAAATAATTTAAAGTAAGGTATTTTTAATTAAGCTCACCTGAGCATGTTCAATTTGCCTTTTGTTCTTCCCTCAGCTCATTGTCCCTGGTGGGGCAAGTTTGTTTTCTACTCTGTAAAGAACTCGGTAGTCCTTCATTCTCATCAGCTTCACTTCATTCTGAAAGACTATTTGCTCTATTCTTGTCCTTCCTTTCTCAGAACACCGAACCTGTTTTTCACAAGAGTTTTCCAAGGGTTTCTCAGGGGAAACAGTTTTGGTTTATCACAGTTGCAGCAGGAGGCATACAAGAGAGTAGTTCAAATGAGTGGCAGAAATACAAAGGTCTAGAAAAGTTGTGGGTCGTATCCACTCTCATTCTGCTACTGACTCACTGTGCCCCCTTGTTTTATTCTGCCCCTTATGATGCTGCACATATAAATCACTGATTCCATAAATGAAAATGAATATTATGCCTTTCTAAACTTCAGGTTAAAGTCCTATTAGCCTGCTAATACTATTGCACATTGGTGTAATACAGCAATTTCTGGTTTACCATTAGAACTATTCTAAATAATGGGTTTAAAAATGTGTATTTATTGAACCTGAACCATGTCTATCGGCAAAACAAATGCTACCATATCCAAATGTCATTGGAAAGGAATCCTTTGGACACTAAAGAGGATTCTGTAACTTCTTAACATGAAAGTTTGATCTTTGCTTACTTACTGAAAGTCTTACAGGAAAAACAAAGCACTGAGTATATAAGCATGCACTGCGCCAAGTGTGGTGAAACTGCGTGGGAAATGATTATACTGACAGAGGACACACCTAAATTCTTAACCTTCAAAGTAGAAGAACTTTCATTTGTAGAATGTCATGGATGGGATGTGATGGTTTGGGTTATTTCATTCAACTAGCTGGACTCCGGGAACTGTGCTTTCAGGTTCGCCTCTTCTTAACAAAGTATTATGCTATATGTTTGTGTCATCAGAGTCCCCCTTCACCACACAGACGGCAGCAACTATTACTCAAAAAATGGCTCAGAAGAAAATTGAGAACTTCCTTATTTTTCTCATGTAAGGGAAATGAGAAAGAGTTCTCCTTTTCCATAGGATCGTGGACAAAGTCTGGCTCTCCATGAAGAAAATCCCTTGGTCCCCAAAGTTATATTAACTATCAACTGGTATCCTAAAAAACTAAATGGACTACTTGTTCATGCCAAAGGCCATTTTTAAATCATATCCTCAGCAGACAAAACTATGACCTTTAAAATTTCCAGGCATCCCTGCCCATGGCAAACGGGTTGGAAATAGATGATCTTAAGGTCCTTTCCACCCCTAACCATTCTATGATTCCCAAGACAGCCAGGGATGACAGGACAGATATTGTCTTCTATTAACCTGTAGCTAACACTAACCTGTGCTACTGAATTTATCTATTTCTTATTTCAATAACATGGAGCACAGGAAGGCTTTTCCCCCCCAATTACTGTAAAAAATGTAAAGTGATTATATGAATATTTCAATATCCTGTTCAATAGTTAATCTATCTGGCCAAAACAGGAATGTGGCCCCAGCAAATTTACAAACATCACAGAAGTCTCCAAATAGCGTGAAAAGAGATTTCTGTAAAAAACCAGCATCTCCCGTGGTACTATGTTTTTTTTGGTGTTTGTACAAATGACATCACTATGATGTCTTTGCTGGAAGCCTATGTTACCTTTAACTGCAGGACAGAGTTTATAGATTGAGATTTAGGAAATGCAGCCACTGATGACAGGGAATTTCTACCCCTAACCACTGTTCCCTTTCCCTCCCTTGTGTGGGCAGCAGCTCCCCCATGGCCACACACAACTGACCAGGCTTTTGTCAGGTTGAAGTTCCCTGACCCAGGTCATTGGGCAGGAAGACAAGCACTGGTTTTGACACAAGGCAGGCAGGAAGACCACATTGTTGGGGATACAGGGGTAGTGAGACCACCTTTGCAGGCATAAGCCTGCCTCTAAATCCATAAGCTTAAACTGAACCTGAAACTGCAAACGCACATGAGATGCTCTACAGTTCTTTGCAACAGCAATGTTTCCTTCAAGGTATTTTTGACTATTCTTTCCTATGCTTGAAAACACTCTTGCTGTGGGATCAAGAATTATTTACTCTAGAGGCTGCTGCATTTCAGTAGACTCCAACACAACAGTCTAAGACTACTTAATATACAGCATTTTTCCATTCAGGGCTTTCAAAATTCTGCAGAGAAGTGGTTATATTTATTGCTTTCATTTTACAGGTGGGAAAACCAGGAAACTTGCTGCTCGACAGCTAATGCACCTTATCTGTCTGTGTCAGAATCAGAAGTGGCCCAGAGCATAAATGCAGATAGCTACAGAGCCCCGGCTGACAGGTGCTAACTCCTGCAGCCACTATAATGCACTCACATCTGATCGTTTGTCTTTACCCTCAGTTGCTACATGATCCTTTTGTCTGATAAAACCATAATGCCTGTCTGCAGTAGCACATTATATCTACTTACAATAAATCTCAGCTTAGGAAACTTAACAGAGCTGTTTGAAAGACGTGATAATTTACATGCTTGGAACACAATTTACAGGCAACTGAAAGAGGAAAAGAGCTTTCGGGAAGAGATGAAGGTCCTGATAATGTGCTATTCACTTTTTCATTTCCAATCCTTACCTTCACAAAAACTCTAGGCTTTATTTGATATGCCTGGTTTGTGGAGTTACTAGAATACAGTCAAGAAGCCTGCAGTTGTCAGAAGATGCTATTTCTACATAGGCTGAGGTTGCTGGTAGCACTAAATTATTAGCAGAAAAGTTTTGAAGTCTTTGTGTTAGTCCCCAGCCAGGCAGGAAAAAATAGACATTAAATAAGATGTGGTGACCACATGAAACTTACCTTGTACAACAAATCAGGAGATGATGCAACTATTTCTTTTATCTTAATTAGAGTCTGTTCTAAGCTGAGCACTGCAAAACTTGCAGGTGGTGTATCCTG
Organism: Coracopsis vasa; assembly: GCA_026283785.1. Taxonomy (NCBI): domain Eukaryota; kingdom Metazoa; phylum Chordata; class Aves; order Psittaciformes; family Psittacidae; genus Coracopsis; species Coracopsis vasa. The sequence goes on along the minus strand of JANHGB010018423.1, from coordinate 11,126 downwards.
CTTTTGTCTCTGTTGGTATTTAGTTGCTCTGCCATCATCAATTGCACTTAGGAAATCAAAATAAGAGAGCTTGCTGTCATGAATGCTGATTCCTAAGCTAAAGGAAAAACACAGAATGAGATATCAATGATTTTGAATAATTACCTCACTGTTGTCTGTGCTGATTAATTATTATGAAGTATTATTTGTACTGCAGCAGCACTTCAGGATATGCTTGTGCTGTCAGTGTATAAATCCTGTCAGTTACAACCCAAGTTCTTTCTCAGGTCTAAGACACCAATCCTGTCACTTAAATGCAGCCATACTCCCACATGCAGTTCCAGAACAATCTCCAGATGCTCAAGAGGAGCCCTGGTTTAGCCTGGGCCCAAGTGCACAACCCTCCAGTCCATCAGCATTAACTTTGTGGTTTTTAAACACAGCACAGTACTTTGATCACAATCTGCTGAGAAGTTTACCATCCCAAATGTGGCTGGAGGACATGGTAGGCTCCTAACCTTGTCCTTGAGTCTGCTTTTCGCATCACAGTGTAAACACGGTATAATAGACTCTGTTGAGGAGTAGATGTTCATTGTGCCAAGTCCTGGTATTTTCCCTTGACTTTCTGGGAACTGACTTTACAAAAATACTTTGACTCACAGATGCTGAAGTGCTACCCAATACCTTGTAATTGTTACAATTTGGACAAAAAGAAGCAGAACCACATACCATGTCTGGTAAGCTGTTACCAGACACAAACTAGGACATCCAGTAGCACTTCATGGTATGTTTCATGGATGGACTAGCACAGGTCTATGCTCACTCACAATTTCTCTACCACATGGAAGGAAACCAAACCAGGCTCCATTCAATGCTTCTCCTCATGTTTGTGACAGAAGGCCTTTCCTTCCCTCTCAAACTGTTCTTTGCACAGCTTGTCAGGCCTGTAGAGGATTATTTTACATGTCCTCAGCAGGTCTCAGCCTCACTCTCTCAGGCACTCGCCCATTCACTGATCTGCATGAGGGGCTGCTACATTTGGCCCATCAGCTGCTGCCACCATTGACCTGTGGCACACAGTATCCTGGGAGGGTTCCTCCTCTGATGTCTTGTGGTCAGGCTGTACCTGGGAGCCCAGCCCACGGGCACTGCAGGCTGCACTCACAACTTGCCTGTCGGCTGAAACATCTGCTGGATCGCAGACGCCGGGTAATTTCATGTTCTCTCACACTGGAAATGCAGGGGGCTACAGAGCTGACTATGGATAGCTTCAGGTGAAAACAGTGAATATAACTTTGCATCAAATATCAGTGTGTGGAAAGACGAGCTCTTGCATATGATTTGGGAAATTGTTTTTTCAAAGGACTTTGTTACCAAACTGAATTATTTTAATTCAAAGATGTTTTACCATAAAAAGACAAGAATTAAGGCAAGTTTCACATATACAGAAAATACGACATTGTAAAAGTTATTTAGGATGAAACACTAAAAGATGACTAGCACTAACCATTATATGAAAAGCTACTTTCCTCCAATGTCCCGTGACTTGTGACCACTTAATGAAAAGACACCTGGTATGTTTTACACAAGGACTTCAAACCTGTCTGACGAGCCTGTAGAGCTCATCACCACAAGGGATTCAATAGCAGGGACTTGCCCTGCTCTTGCTTATAAAGCCAGTATAAAGCTAGTGCAGTCAGTCTGGGGAATTTTCTATCGCTGAACGACAGAGTGTCTCCAGACCACAATATATATTAGGGCTTTTTGATACAGAAACATGGACTCCTGTGGAATTATTTCAGATTGACCTTAGAGTTACCATCTATGTAGAGGTTTCTAATAGACTTGAATAATTTCATAGTCAATGGCAAGAACTGTAGATTGCTTACACACATGTATTACATAAACAATTCCTATGCTGCAGGGGAAAGGCTGGACATTTTTAGCCTTGTATTCAGCTTTTATTAGAATTATGGTCAAAGCAAGTCCTAGTAACCCAAGACTTGACAGAGGAGATGGCCCCACTACACAACCCCGATTTTCTTGTTTAAAACTGAGTTACTGTAACATACTTTTATCATCTGTTTCCACAGTAAATCACTGGGGACCAATGCCTCAGCTACCAATCACCAACATATCCAGTTACAAGAATGCCTAATTAATGGGGAGAGCCAGTAAAACAAAGGAGAAGCTTTATAAAACAGGCTGGAAAATAAATTAACTATAGACCCCATATCTGCTAGTAAGAAAAAAAAATATTCAAGAGCCCTGATTTTGCATCTTGCAGCTGCACAGCACTCCCACATACTACCCGTGTCAAGCTGGCTCCAATATTGGAGACTGTGTGGAAAAGGAAATAATCAACACCATTTCAGCAGAGAAATAAATTGCCAAGTGGGCATTAAAATTTTAGTAATAAAACTAAATGCATATGCTAATCTACTCTGCATTATTTAGAAAAGACTATTTTGGATCAAGAAAGGAATAATCTGCACAAAATTACAATGAATGGAGGTGTTTATCATCAAGAGGTCTTTGAGAAAGAAACAAGCAGCAGATTCTTATTAAGGTTTCAATTCATAAAAAGTTGATCACCCAATTAAAGGTGAACTGTGAAAAGACTTTGTTAAATTTATTTCAGAAAAAGAGTCTGGTCTTGTAGGCTCTGGAGAACAAAACCCAGTGCTGCCAGGCATATAACCTTCGGGGGACTATTTGGTGCAAAGAACCACAGTACCTAATGTTAGAGCAGGTCCTTTTTCCTCTTCAGCCTCTACAAAAGATTTTTCTTCTTACTCATGTTAATACAGAAAATTAAAAACATAGTCTTGCATAACAACAGCATTGGATTATTTGATTATTGCTATTTTATAACCTGAATTAATTCTGATTCTGTGTTGAATAGGGTATGTTTCACACACTTGCTCTACTAAATTGAAATTAAATAAATAGAACAAACTAGCAAGTACTCAAAGCATATTTCTTATGTAAAAGCCATTTCATTCCTGTTACCTGCAGAATTAATCAAGATTTTCCATGCCTGTGCAGTTTGATATATATGGGTAGCTCCATTGGTTTTAACAGAGCTTCTTATATGCTTAACATTAAATAGAAGCTTGGTTCTGCTAAGGCTTTGCTGGGTGTGACCAAAGAGATGCTTAGGAGATAATCATACAAACCTGTTTAGAATACTGTTGTATTGATTGTGATCAAGGTAATAGTTGAATATTTGTAGTATCCTGTGCAGGGCACAGTGTGCCATAGCCGTCTCTATTTTTATCTGCTTTATGAAAGGCCTTCTTGAAATCTTGGAAGTAATCCCTAAATTTATCCCTGAAAGAGAGCAGATGTTTATTTTAGCTTCTTTGTTAAATCAGATAAAAAGGATACAAACAAATATACAAAATAGGGGTGGAGGGGCAGAGAAAGAGTTTGAGCTTATTTGTGTGTGATAAGTTCATGTAATTTATTCAAAGACTGCCAAATTGTTCACAAATAAACCTCAAACCCAACTCCCTCCCCCTCCCATTTAATTTGCACATAGAATTGCGAGGCTCAAGCCGCCTGTTGTAAAGAAATGCTTCTTGGGAGATTAACTGCCTACTCTCCCTGCTCAGAACTGCAGGTGTAACCCATTGCTCTCTCTTTTAAAGTCTGGCCTGAGCAGAGTTACAAAATCTTTAATACAGTCATTAAAATGGTAAAGGTTCAGCTGCTTACTTTCTGCAATTTGAGGCTCCTGAAACTTTGACATAGCGAGAACAACTATTTCAACAAAACCAGTTAGATCTGACCAAAACCTGAACTAGCACAGGGCCTGATCCCTGCCCAAGCGAAGAAGTGCAGAGCTTCTGTGGACTCATGTGGACTTTGGATCAGCACCTTACACGTAATTGAATTATATTTCTTACACATAATTGAATTCAGGCCTGTTGTGGTTTAGCCCTGGCCCACAACTAAGTACAAAAATCATGAGTCTTCTTCCCATTTTATTTTGTCACTTATATTTCATTGACATCAGGGATCTCTTGATCAAACCTTAGAAACCCAAGTAATATACCTCTTTGCCTCTTGATTCAACCAAGCTTCTCCACGTCTGTGGCTCAAGAAGACAAAGCAGGCACAAACATCTCTCATTACTGCATGTCTTCAACTAGCAAAGGGGCCTAAGATTAATGTAAATGAGAATAGTTGTGAATTATGTCTTGATGTAGAGTACCAAGTATACATAAATTATCTACATATATTCATCACTTACAAGATGCTACCCTTATGGCAAAAATAACAAGTTTGGATCTGGGTTAATACCTACAGCCATACTCCATTTGCTTTGGGATTGCTCTTTCTGACAGCTTGAGGGTTCAGAATGTGGAGGCTGGGTTCTTTAGAGAGTCAGCATTTGCAGTATAAAAGGCTTATTACAGTGATAGCACAGTTCAAGAGTGTAACCCAGATAATCATTCATGATTCATCGCCTCAGCCTCTCATCGAGCCTGTCTGTGGATCTAGCAGCTCAGACCAGTTCACTTCACTCCTTGTTAAGCCACTATCAATCAGTCAGTACCTGAGCCTTACATTTTCTCATTGCATGAATATGTGCAATCAGTTGTTATAAGACCAACATGGGAAAGGATCAATTTCATATGCCTTTTAGCAATACTCAGTCTTTTCAGAGCTTTACAAACTCTCACGGATCTCCTCAGAGGTGTCTGTTCTCAGCTCCAGTTATTGATGCTGTCTTTACTCTCAGAGCGTTGCAGAATCCTTGGTTTTCCATTTGTTTTCAAGAAGCTTGAAGTTCAGTATAGCCTTTACAAGAACAATACATTTTCCATGTCAGTGTGTCTCCTAAGAACCTGTCTTTATGGAGTTTGCACTTCATATGAACAAAGAATAGTTTCCCCACAGCCCTCAGGGTCCAGGAAACACCATTGTGTGTGCAAACATCATCACCTACATTAAAAAAAATCTGAATTATGATATGACTTAGGAGGGTTCTTAGCAATTTATTATATGCTTCAGACCCATTATACTGTTACGGACTAAACTGGGAGTACCAGAATCTCTGCTTAAGCAAGTTTCAGCTGGCAAGAAACCACTTTTTCAGTGATATTTCTTTCAAGTTCAATGACAGTATGGATCACTTCTCAGCTTCACAGATTGCTTGAACTGCCTTTTAACAGTTTTAATTCAGCTCACCATTGTATTCATAACATCAGGATATCCTTCATTCCTTACAAATCATTTCATGTCTGGGCCACTGACCAGGGCACCACTGCTAAACAAAAGTTCTGGGACTCAATATCCAAACAAATAGAGCATTAATGTATGCCATAACATGTTCTGATGTTAAATTCAATCCAAACGCAATTTCAGGCTAATGCCCTGGTCAGATACTTACAACAGGTTCAGATGAACCAACATACGGTCTTTCCTTTCACATTTTTCAGCAGCTTTGTGAGTGTCCTGTTCTCTATGAGGCTTGTCAGCTCTTAACACGTTGACACTACTATGCTCTTGCCTTTGAAGTGTGTGCTGCTAAACACAGAAGACTCTGATCTGATTGGTATATATAAGCTTGGTATCCAATGCCCTCGCTACCCACAGGTGGTAACCTTCATGACTTTCTGCACTGTGTCGTCTTCTGTACAGCCTTACAAACCTTTCTTTCACCACTTTCTTCTAAAATAGGATATTACTTTTTATAATTTTATTTCCAGGTGTTCTGTCATTCTCTGTGTTGTTTTCAAGAGAAGACTCCTTGAATATTCTAGAAAATATGTTTTTAATTAGTTGCTTTTGATTAGTAATTATTTCTTCAACATTATTGTCAAATTGAATGGTTTTACCTAAAAAAGCCCACTAAAAGTCGCACTATTTTTATGTTCTAGAAGCTGTTTTTTCTTTTGCCTACAAAAGTGGTTCATCTCATCTCTGACCATAACAGATCAATAGACAAATATGCGATATTTCTTACAATTGAGTGCAGAGCTAAAGCTCTGCTCTTTTGGTTTATGCCTCAAATCGTGGTGTTGACAAGTGCCAGAAACACAGGCCACACATTTCCATTGATGATTTTTTAAAATAATACTGCCTACAAGCCATCTTTTGAAGACTTTGTCTTCTAGTTCCAATATACCTAAGGTCGAGAGCTGTCTTTATTAATGCCTGTAATTTGGGAATTCTTTTTCCAGGTTTACTGCTCAGTATGTCTGTTTTGTGTAGCAACTCAAAAGTGACTTGTACAGATTGCCCATGTGGTATGAACTCTCATACAGCATTTACATGCTAACAGGCCTCTGGACACTCTTGTTATCTTTGTGGATGACATATTTGTAATGACTCTGGTTTATCTTGTTGGCAATTAATCTTTTATGTTAGTTTTCTCCCCTTACATTTGCATTTTTGTCTAATCCTACTTCCCAGGCTCTCTTGGATACTTTTTTCCAGATTCCCTACTGGTTTTCTTTCTACTTGATACCTTCAGTATCTGTTTAACCAGTCACAGCTGCTTCAAGAGAATGGCTTTTCCTACACTTTACTGTGAAAACTCAAGAATGGGACTTAAGCCTACATGAAGTCTTTGAAGGTAGAATCTCTTGTACAGTGGTCTAAAAATGCTTGGCCTTAAATTCTCTCACGAAAGGAAGTTTGGTTGGATACAGCAGAAGAACTTCAATTCGCAATTTTTGTAAAAAATATTAATATTTGTAAAAACATATGCAGTCCTTTTGCCTAAAAATATCCTTTATAAGACAGTGTCTGTCTGAAACTTATATTTAGCCACACTGGATGTAAGAACAATATCAGTGACTTGTCTTGTCATCTTGCTGTTGCTAAATGGCTCTTCCATTTTTAAACTTCCCACCATTACTCCTACATAATCTAGCTCCTTTATGAGCTTCTCTCTCAAAGTCAGTGGAATATTTCTAGTAACACACACTGCTGTGAAAATACAGCTCTATATTCTGTGGCTACTTTATCTCTGACACTGCTGGGTACTGATCTCTTGTATGCTCCTTCATCAGACTCACTGCTTTAACCAAGTTGAGGGCTAGGCATATTTTAGACCAAATATTAGCTCTTTCTGCTTATAAACTTAAATTGCAGTATTTATCTTCACTTTTCAATTTAAGTCCATACAATCCTTTAGTAGGATTTAAATTCTCAGTAGATGCCCCCAGTTTCAGCAGTCTTTCTTCATATGTAGATATTTCTAAGACAAAATTTTTACAGTGTGTTTGGAGGTAACATTGACTGAGCACCAGTTTTGTCCTAGCTTGACTAAACAGCAATCTGTATCTTTGGATCCTTGATCACAGAATCATAGAATTGTCTAGGCTGGAAAAGACCTTTAAGGTCACTGAATCCAACCATAAACCTAACACTGCCAAGTCCACCACTAAACCATATCCTAACCATATCTGCATGTCTTATCTGATCCCTTAAAATGGAATCTCTGAAAATGCATACCTACTTGACTGATCTATTATTTTAAGATCAGCTAAAAATTCTTCAAAGGATTCTTCCTTCTGCATTCTTATATGAAACCTTTCAGAAGTTCAAGGTTCCTTAGGAGTGCAATACTCCTTCAACTTACTTTTTGTAGCTGCATGGATTGCCCTCTCACCCTGGCTTGGTTTCGTGCCATTAAAAACTTTGATAGCTCCTACTCCTGTAATATTCCAGAAAATAGTTGTGAGCTTCTTTATGATTAATCTAGCCACTGTATATAGGTTTTGAAGCACGATGTGAATCTTTTCAGGGAAACTGCAATATTGCCAGTGTGGTTTAGAGTCTCTAAAAGCCCCTAAAGAGCTATCACCTTTTCTCTTACTTTCAAATATCTTTTTTTCTAGTTAATTCCTTCCTCTTTTTCACATTATTCTCCTGTTACCATGTGGTACTTGGTTTACACTTAAAGCAAGGCTTGTATTTGAAAGAGCATAGAAGTATTCTGCAGAGGGTGCACATCAGACAAAGAGCACTTGCATTGCACTGAAGCTGCCTTTACTGTCTTCAGTCTCTATGTATCTAATTACTGACTAACCAGCTTAGACTCATTCAACCTCCTTTTAGATATGAGACCCTAGAGATCCAACATCTGCTAATTACAGCTCTGAGTTTTAACTTTTATTATGTTCAGAAGCCTACAGACTTTCCAGCAGAGACACAAACCTAAAATCTCCTGACAGAGAGTTTTCTCTTATTTTGAGTTACTGTAATGTGCCACAGTTTAAAAATCATGGCTTTACAGTGGCAATAGTGGGGGAAGATGTGTGCTGAGGCCCAGCAAGAGACCAAGAGAGTCACACCTAAGAAGCAGGATACAGCAGCCAAAAAAAGCCAAACCCAGCTGAACACACGAAAGGCAGTTTTGTGATTTCAGTGAGAGATCGATCCCCTTCAGCTCCAGAAGACTATTGAGCACTGCTCCTTCCATCTTGCAAGGGTGTGCCTTGAAGGTGTGATATGGTCCACATTATATCCTTACAGCAGAAAAATTCTGGAACCCTTCTCAGCTGTATATTACCTTTAGTGTCATTCTTCATCATTGCTATCATATTCTGCTTAAATCTTCCCAAAGAAAGTCTTAAGTAAAATAACATCAGTTTTTGAAATTCATATTTTTGGAAAACTGAGGCATTCAACATTTTTGGACTGATTAAAGGTTTCAAAGCAGTAATTATTCCACTCACAGCGGTAAATATGTGCATGGAGAAAATGAGGATTAAAACCATAGATCAAGATACAGTGCCAAAAAAATACTATTTTCTTGCAAATGTTTTGTATGTTTCTTGAAGAGCTGGAGAGCCACTGTTCAATGTCTGTTTCTAATTTGGGCAATTTGTTCCTGTGAGTTACAACAAAAGCAAAAGGAAACAAAAAAAAGGAAGTGCGCAGTGGTATGTTTTGAATTGTAAGATGTCCGGAGCTTTTGTCTGCCTCACAGTGTATAATCACAGGGCACTGAAACTGCTCCAAAGCTTTTAGGGTGAGGTTCACAGCCCTTGCAGAAAACCAGAAGAAAGGATACAGGCTGGGTGCAGCCACTGTGTAAATAGGGCTTAAGCAAGATCACAGAAGGGGGAGTGTGTGCTGCTCCCAGTGCTGCTGAGGTGGATCTTATAACCAGCAAATTCACACCTCAGGTGAATACGTCCTCTCAGTCCAAATTTGACAGGCGAAAGGAGTCAGTTTTCCAACTCATTGAGAATGAAATGGGGGCCAAGACCCAGGTGGATCACCATGCTTAGGTTCTGCAGCTACTGCATCAGTTTTCCTGACCAAGAGAAGCTCTCCTTACACTGACCTTTACAGTAGAAAGGCATGGTGCGCACATGTGCTTCCCGTATCTCAGCTGTCCTGATGTGGTCCTGGAGTGGAAGGCTGACAGCCAACTGGATCTCTGCCTTTACAGCCACCACGTGGACAATGACTATGGCTGAAGAGTCATTTATGTCTTTCCAGAGCCTTATGTGAAATCTGAGGAGTCACGAGGCCTGGATTCAACTCCTTGTGCACTTCCAGCTTTCCAAGAGAGAAAACCAGACAGGAACTGCTACCACAGGACTGCTCCCACCAGCCAGGATGTGGGTGAGGAAGTGTGGGAGACAAAACCAGAACATTCAGCAGAACTGAGAGGTGGCAATAATCGATAACAAGACATAGTTTTGCAGACCACGAGCTATTGCTGTGAACTCATTCCCAGGTGAAGCTGCAGATGCCGGAAATTTCATTAGATTAAGAACAGAACTGGATGTCCTATATATTAATCAAGAAAAGCAGAATCTAATGAATAATTAGAACACAATTTTTGAAAGGGATATAAGTCCTAACTGCACATTTAAGGCAAATGCTGTCCTTGCCCAGGATGAGACAGCCCCAGTGCAGGGGTTAGAATATTGGACTTTCTTCCTATTAGAAGGCTGCTCCACCTCTACCAGAAACATTTGGTTCTGGCTGCTAGCAGGTAACTAAATTGTTATACTTGACTCAGTCTGATAATTTCTGTTTTCCTCTAAATTATGGTTAAGCAATTGCTATGCACTTGCATGTATGTACTTGTGTGTATAATTGCCATACACACAGTTCTATACATAGTGGTTGCTATGATAGGTTCTCAAAAGTAAATAATTCTAAAGGATGTGGACCTGCCATCATGCCATATCATGACTATTTTATTTTTACCCAGCATGTCTTCCCCATTTGTTTAATTACTCTCCAGCTGCTTCAGGATGAGCATTTGCATCTTTGAGCCACACCGCATAATTTCTGCTTGCAGCACAGCATCTTCCCAACTTGCAGAGCTGCTTCTTATTTATAGCATTGCCTTGCACTTGGCATTGCACTAAAAAAGAAAGTTTCTAGGAAAGAAATAGAAGGTTCCTGACCAAAAGAGCTCTTCATCCAAGTGTAAATGTAGAGACAACTGGCTGGTACAACAAATGGAGCAGAAGAACCCAGTATGAGATAGTTAAGGCCTAAGTTCCACATCAGGCAGTTACAAATACAGGAATAAGCAATGCCTACAACACAGCAGCTGCCTAAACATCTCCGTTGTGGAAAGCTCGTTGATACCTGTGGGTGTCATAAGTGCATCTTTATGCCAGAGAGATGCAATGCAGGTGAGAGAGTTGTGATGCAGAAAAGACAGTCTTGCTCTTGATTCCTTCAGCCGATTTGAGATACTGAAAGCCAGAATTTAAAGAAGCAGGGTAAAAAAGCAAAAGCTGTAGCTCACAGGCTTCTCTCTGTGTTTTGTGGGTTTTTTTTTTTGTCACTGATTTCCCAAGCTGCCTCTTTATCTGCAAGACAAGGCTACTCTTTGTTTATGAGTGTATCACCTTTACCAACAATGTCATGGGGAATTACAATTTTTATCAATAATAATTTATTAGTTCCTACAACTTCCAGACACTTCCCAAGCACAAAAGCTCTTGGGGGTACATTTGTACATGTTTTTTGCTCCTGAGGGTTTATATTCCTAAATAAGCAAACAAGCGAAGAAAGAAAGAAAGGAAGGAAGGAAGGGAGGAAGGGAGGGAGGGAGGAAGGAAAGGAAGGAAAGAAGGAAGGAAGGAAGGAAGGAAGGAAGGAAGGAAGGAAGGAAGGAAGGAAGGAAGAAAGAAAGAAAGAAAGAAAGA
>JANHGB010018422.1:0-16517 GCA_026283785.1 Coracopsis vasa | reverse complement strand
CCCATATGGGATATCAAATGCATATTTACAAGAATCTTTCAATTGGGTGGGTCTCCCGTATCACTGCAGAGCTTGTGTTGGCACTGCCTTCCACTGTGGCTTGAATAGCCAGCAAAGTTTGAAACTGGTTTAAATATGTGTTAAAAGGTTACTTTCTGTCAGCTTTGTGCTGCAGCTCCCTGCTGGCTTAGGATGCTTTTGGTGTGTCTCTTCCCTGCTACCTTCAGTTCTGCTTTGCCCAAGTTAAAGGCATATTCATCATCTGAGTGGAGTGGTGGCTTGGGTATACTACTGGCCTGAGTAAGGTGTGGGAGAAGCAAGTGGCTGAGCTAAAGGAAAGATTTACATCTCTGCCCGTGCAGGTTAGCCAGACCACAGTTTTAGTAGAAGTGTGTGAAGGCCAAGTTTTTCAGACGGATAAGAAATACTTTTAAAGTGGGAAATCTTGGGACCCAAGAGGCAAATGGAGATGTGACTAAGGATTGTAAAAGTTCAGTAGCTTTGGACATGCACAGGGAAGATCTCCACCATATGTTTCATGGCAGCCAGACGTGCTGTTCTAAGAGGAGCTGCTCTTGGCACTTCTGTTCAGCTGCTCTTCCGCTCTCTTTCTGTTCGTACTGTTTTATGAGAGGAGAGGAGGAGAAACCACTCACCAGCTCTGTTCTGCCTCCTTCTAGCTGTGTGATGAATACAGAACAGTTGGAGCACATTTGGCATTTTTGCAGCTGGTACACAGACTTGGGGCTGTTGCTGCCTAGTATGAGCAAGAGTAGACAAAGGGTAGGCATGAGAACCTGGGAACCCACAGGGGTCAGATAAGCATTAATCTTTTGTCCCTCCTCTCTTAACCTGCCGTTTCAGAGGGAGTAGAACTTTGGTGAACTCATTTTAGTGTAGACTTCAGTGTAAATACTTTCCTACTTAGCTACCTAGGCTTGTCTTCTTCCCATGTTGTGTTTTGAGTAGGGGGATCTAGTGTGTATATCATAAGTGTTACTCCAGTTGATCAGATCTGCTTTACTGGAATGGAGACAGTGGCAAGGCAGTTGGGATTAATGCATTTCCTTTTTGCAGCAGTAAAGCAGATTCAGATGTTTCAGTGCATATTGACTTCCATGTTAAAGACTTAAACTGAAGGCCCATGATGTAGAGCTGCTAGATGTGCATTAGTTGTCATGGGTTTGCACCATTCTACTCTAAAGAAAAGAGCAACAACCATAAAATATTTGTAATCTTCTAGATAATGGTAGAGATTTTAAGGTTATAGCTTTGAGTACAGCTAAGTATTCAGTTGTAAGGTATCAGTATTATGCTATTTACTGATCTTCTTAATATCTCACAAATTATTGAAAATAATTTAGACAATATATGTATTTTTAAGGTAGATCAATTTTACCTGCTAGTGTGATGGCAGTGGTAAACTTAGAGCTTCTTATTCTGAAACACTTTAAAATCTTTAGTATTTAGCATTATGTTGTAATCTATCCTTTTTTACATCATTCTAATAATTGAAGGAATAAGATTATTCTTAACAATGTATCAGTAATTTTATATCCTGCAAAGGAGTTTAGCATAAGCAAAAGTTAAAATATTATACTCTCTTCTGATTATAGAATAGAGAAATCTTTCATTGTGATCTCTTGTAATTACCAAGTGATGTAGTCTTCTCAAACTGCTGTTGGGCTCTATCTCTTGTTCAGGTTCAGAAATAACAGATAAATAAAAGATAAACTGCCTCTGCAGTTTATCATTTAATTAGTCCTTGAGTTAACTTTACTAAATTTAGAGGAATAGTATTCCAATGTTTTTGAGGACAGAAGAAATGAAGAGGCACCTTTTTAACCAAGTTACATAAATTTTTCATTCAGTTGTTTAATGTGCTGTAATAACTCTTGTACTTTCTTTTGGTAATGGCAGTTACTGCCCCACAAGGACCACAGGTTCAAACCAGGATGTGACCAGCTTCTCTTAAATATAGGCTGGTTTGTGACTTTCTGGCAGGAGCTAGCCAATTACTGCAAAGTAGAGATTGGCAGTTGACTGAGCATCCGCATCAGTTAAGGATTGGTGCTTGAGCTAGCTCCCTGATGCTATTTCTCCAGCAATGTAAGAATAGTTTTACTTTCTGGAGAAACCTCTCTAATCTGACCAAGTGGGCCCATGCAGGCACAGTTAGAACTGGTAAAGGTTTCACTGTGACAGCTTAGGCAATAAAAGCCAATTTGTTTTCTAAAACAAAATGTTTCTTCTGACACCTTAAATTTGATTATCTTTCAGCAAGTTAGAGGAGTTTTGTATCTATTTCTGCAATTGGCTTTCTCAAGCTTGTGGGTTCACAGTAGCCAAGTTGTCTCATGATTTCAGGATAGCAACTTCCAGAACTGAGGAGTATTTTATTGTTAAAGCCAGCTGAGCTGTAACAGGAACCCTGAATTCAACCAAAATCAAAATAAAAGCAAAAAAATGCAAACAGGAAATAGTGTCTTTTTGGCAGTCTTAATAATGACTTATGAACTCTAGAAATGAAGTAGACCATCCAAAGGTTCACCTCTATTAATTCTGTCTTATTATTAAACATGGACATTCAGAATTTGGCGAGCTTCTTTGACTTCTGTTTATTCTGGTTCTTTCAGTGTTGTTTGGTCTATGTCAGGACAGCTTTGGGAGCTTTGCTGTGTCTATGGAAAAAAAATAATTTATAAACTTGACTTGTCCTTGCAGAACAATCTACTATTCCCCATACAACTTAATTACTCCTAATTATATGTACCGCCTCATTGTTTTTAGTAATGTGCAAAAAAAAGCAGACTGGTTTAAAGGGACAGCTGAAATAGTGTAGTAATACTGTTAAAAACAGCATGAAGAAAAAAGTGTAAAAGCACAAATTAAGTGATAAAGCAATTGCTTACACAGTAGGAAACACAGTACTGTCATGTTTATGTGAAGAACAGGTTCTAGAAAATTATTTTTCTCAGGTAATGGAACTGTATGAAGATTGGAGCTGTGTCTAATGTGTCATACTTGTGCTATTGCATGCAGTTGATGGCTACACTTCTGTAATATTGTGATCTCAAGAATAAGTAGTACTGGTGGTGTTTAGTATGTGGTCAAATAAATGTGTGTATTGTTTCTAATGTTTTTGTTAGAGTACCTGAATTTCAGTATTAGGAGATTGTATTCTGAATATTGGGTTTGCGTTTCAGTACGTTTGTGGGCATGGAGTCTAACTAAGAAACTGGGATAATTCCTGTGAATTTCTATGAATTAATTGCAACTCCAGGAAGACCCAGTTAAAAAAGTCAATGGTAGAAGGTTCTGCTTGATATTTATCATGTGTGGATAGGGCTGTGTGTGCCATTTTTCTGGAGCAGGTATAATGTAGTTGTGTGCTTTTTGCTCTAAGTGGGCACTGTTCCACTTTAGGGATAATTTTTCTGAATTTAAAATGCTCATTTTCTTAGCCTGCAATGTGACAGCAGAGCTGAGCATCTGCTCTCCTGCTAGAGTTCTCTGCAGTCACATGTCAATTATCCTTTATCGATGCTTTTGATGTAAGATAAATGAACAAGGGCTTCCTTAAGATTTCAAGAGCTAGTACTTATGCAAGTACCTCATTTCTGGAAGTGAAGTTTCTACTGTGGTACCTTTGCAAGTAAGTTCTACTAGTATAGCCTACAGTCTTATTAACCTTCCTCTTCAAGTTAAGCATTCTGCAGCCTTGAGATACTGTTTACTCTGCTTAAAGAATCATGAAACATCAACTTTTGAACATTCAGCGGAGGAACTGAACCAGCAAGTCCTCACTTTCCCTTTCTGCTTAGTTTTAAAGCTAATCCATTTTAACTGCATGAGGAATGTACTTTTCCAGTGAGCTGGTTTGCACTGCATGAAGCTGCAGTTCACGTTGTGGAACATCTTAAAGTCTATATTATTGTAATGGAAGAGGAATGTTAGGAATCTTTTGTGGACAATTTACTTTCTTTTTTTTACCACAGAGCTTTCTGCATCCTTGCTTTGGATGGTGAAGAGCAAAGACTTCAGTTGCTTGTTTAATTTTTCTGTTCCTTAGTAGTCGCCATTTTCTGATGTGAGGGCTCCATGATCTATGTTCTCCTTCCTGTCTTAGTTTAAAAAAAAAGAACCAAAAGCAAAACCCCAGCGAAACTGTAGGATAGTTGTCCTTAAATTTCCCTTCTTCAGGTAGTGGCACATCCTTATTTTTGGTTTTGTGTGTCCCGTCCCATTCTCCCCATGACTTGGTGTCATTATTCAGCATTATTCTATACTTTGTGTAGTTCTTAGAAACCTCTGAGAATACAGACCTGACTTTCTCTGTCCTCTGAGTTTTCTCTGTCTCTGAGTAGCTGTGTGTGAATAAGAAGTCTGGAATAGAGGTGAAGAGCTCAATGGATTGAGAAGAACACATAATTTAAGAGGGTGGTCAATTGAGGGTTTTTTTTGGTTGGTTTTTTTTCTGTGTGTTTTTGTGTGTGTGTATGTGTTTTTTTAGTTTGGGTTTTTGTTTTTTGTTTTTTGTTTTTTTGTTTTTTTTTTAATTAATTTATAAGAGGAAGATACATTAGGGGGTAAAGTTAAATGGCAGAACTTGCCAGAAGTGTAAATCTCACCCAACATAGAATCATAGGACGGTTTGGTTGGAAGGGACTTTAAAGATCACTTAGTTCCAACCCCTCTTCCACAGGCAGGGACACCTGCCATTAGACCATATTGCTAAAAGCCTTGTGAAACCTGGCCTTGAACACTTTCAGGAATGGGGCAGCCATAACTTCTCTGGGCGACCTGTTCCATTGCTTCGCTGTTCTCATAGTAAAGGATTTCTTCCTTATATATAGTCTAAATCTTCCCTCTTTCAATTTAAAGCCCTTATACCTTGTCCTATCACTACATGCCCTTGTAGGAAGTCCCTCTCCAGATTACTTTAGGCCCCCTTAAGGTACTGAAAGGCTGCTCTAAGGTCTTCCTTGAGCTTTCTCTCCAGGCTGAAAAAGCACAACTCTGTCCTCACAGGGGAGGTGCTCCAGCCCTCTGATCATCTCTGTGGCCCTCCTCTGCACTTGCTTCAACAGGTCCATGTCCTTCTTGTGTTGGAGGCCCCAGAGGTGAATGCAGTACTCCAGGTGGGGTCTCATAAGAGGAGAGGAGGAGAATCACCTCCCTTGACCTGGAGCTGGCCATGCTCATTTTTGCATCAAAGATGTGAGACTTCTTTTGTGAGTGCTTCAAGAAGCCTGGAGGAAGTAATGGAGGACCTTAAAAAGTTCAGATTTTTGTGACTGGGATACTTCCCTGTATGCATTACAGCTTGGTGTTGAAAAATCATGTATATGATGTCTGGGAGTGCTGACTTTGAGTTACCTTTCCCCTTTCTCAGGTGGACTCTATTTCCTTAGGAAGGTCCTTGGAAAGACCCTTGCCTGCTTGAAACAAAACTGTTATTGACTTAGAAATTACTCATTCATACTGTGTTCTTGTTTTCCCACATATCAACTACAGATAGGATTATTGTGAATTAAAAGTAAGTAATTTGTATAATTGAATTGAAAATAATTTCTATGTATATACTCACTTGTGTTTGACATTGTACAAATCAAATACAATTAGGTACTTACCAAGAGCAAACATGGCTCCATAAATAAAGGAGTCCTTTTTCTCATACAACATACCTTTATCATTCTTAATTAGGAAGCAGATCTCTTTTGATGTTCCCTAATTATGGCTGATTGCTGTGCACTTTTTTGAAGGCTTTTTGGATAACATTTCCTTTTGCCAGGTTTAGTTGATGTTTTAGGTTAGTTATTTCTTGACCTATTTCAAAATGACTTTATCAATACTTCTGCACCTGTTAAATAAAAGCATGCTTTCCTGTAGTCAATAGTCTAACATCTGCTGCAATAGCAATCTAATATTTACATGTTCTTAGATAATACTTTATTAGTATTTGTTATGCAAGAAATACTAGTATTTTATTTGCTGTCAAGTCCTCAGAGTGACATTACGCTCCTTGATTATAAAACATATCTTAAAAAAAATAAGGCTTTTGTACTTTGTCAGCTCAGCTTCAGCAGTTGGACCTGGAAGTGTGTGTGTGTTAATTATTTCAGTTAATTATGACTACTCCAAAGAACACAAAGTGCAGGTAATAGGACAAATAAGGTTTTAAAGGAAACTTGATTTTATTATGGGTTCACTGACATTCTTTCCAGATTAGTGGTATTTCCATGTCACTAAGAAAGCGAGTGTTTTGGCAAAAGCTTTACGCAGGCATGAAACACATGGGCAATATTTATTAAAACTGGAATGTTTTGCAAATACAACATATTGACAGATGTTATGCAATGTTTAGTACACAGGGCTTTATACTGATAGGTGGTAATGTCAATCTGTGTTTAGTGATAAAGAATTAAGGGTTTTGTATTTGTCACCCTCTTACTTAAAATCTACGCAAATTTGAAAGAGCTATAAGCCTTATCAGTTATGTGGTGTATTGCATATAATTGCACTGTCTTTGAGTATTTTTTTAAAGAAGTAGGATGGTATGCCACTTGAGAAAAGAGATACTTACGACAGGACTTGACACTAACCTTTCTGCTTTAATACTGAATATGCATACAAAAGTAAATGTAAATATAGACTTTAAGGGCACAGTTTATGCTGGTAAATGCCATGCTGGGATATGCTAAATGCTTGATGTGATGTTTACCATCCTTTTCTCATTAACTGTGAAATGTGCCTTGTGCTGACCAGCACATACTAAAAAATGGGAATTTGAAATACTAAGTCACCTTAGGTGTCACTTCTGAATGTGTATTATGATATATACAAACTTTGTACTATAGATTACATTTTGATTAACTTTTCTCCTGTGTGCAAGTTATTTAATTACTCTAAATACTGAAAAGGAGTTGATAATTGACATAACACAGAAGAAAAAACATATCTGAAGTCTTACTGAAAGGAACTGGGTTGAATACTACTGAGCAGAAATAGTAAGAATGTATTCCTGAAAACAGCATTGTATTATGTCAGCTGCACTAACATCTTGCTACTTAATTCTGGTTTTGTTTGCAAAAATACATTCTTTTTTTTGAGCTAAATCTCCCACACAGGAACTGGAGGCAGAAGTAGGCAAAATATTAGTTCCTTACTCTATCATTTGTTTTTCTAGATTTTGGCAGAAATCACACATTCTTTGTTTTAATTTTTCACTTCCCCACACTTGACATTTTATATCCTTTAAGTTTACAAGTTTCTTTTCAGTTTATTTTGCATAAACTTAAGGGGTTTTGGTGTTGTATCATTTCTTCTAAGCAGGACCTCCTTGAGTCTTAAAAGTGGAAAAGAGGAACTTGTAATTTCAGAAACACTCAAGGTTACTAGATAAATCAGTTGCATAACTTAGAATTACAGTTGTCTAACCATGAAACAATGCTTTCTTGTTTACTTGTGGTCATTAATTTAGCTTAAGAATTTCCTGCACTGTATCATAAGGTTTTGTAAATGGAGTTTTGTAGAATTTCTCAGGCTTATATTTAATTCTTGTAAACAACAGTTTTAGAAATAGCTTTGTGTCCATAAAAATACAAATTGGCTAGCAGGGGGCTAGATACTAGTTTTTGAGCTCATGCACTGTAAGTAATGATTTGCTTGTGTGCAAAAAGGAGAGGAGTCTTATTATTTGAATAACATATTTTAGGCCTATTTGTGTAGGCAGCGTAACTTCAAAACAACTCTCTACTTCCTGAATATTTCTTAAAGGCCTCACTTTGTTTAATAAAGATCAAATAAAAGGTTCACCAGTCCACAAAGGCTGGCTTTTGCATCTTGTTTCACATACTTATAACTCATGTCTATTTAGAGTTAGTCTGATACCTATAGCAGTTTTGCAATATTCACTTTGACTCCTCAGGCCTAGTAGAGACTTCAGTTCTCTGCAGGATTGCTTCCTAAATACTGACAAGTGCAAATGAAGGTTTTTTTTTTTTTTTTAATTAATATTTTTTTTCCACATCTTGCAAGTGTGGCAGTTCAAAGGTGTTGTCAGGACTTTGCAGTCTCAGGAGCTGTCCTGTGACAGGATCTTGCCTTCATTTAGGAGGTGGAAATCACAAGGAGTCTAATGGTTAGTAGATTTAGTTTTCTAAAGACCCATCTCTTCAGAGGTTTCAAATGAGCTTTGTATTTCTATACATCTCCCATGGAGCCGCAATAAATGATTTGTAAAACAAGAAAACTTGATTTGAGTGCGTTTGTCTATATGAAAGTGTGGCCCAAAAATACATGGGGAGGTTTCATCGTTGAGCTACAAAGCTGGTGATAATTTTTATTCCTGTAGCACGTTCATACATTTTTATTTGCTCAGATACTTCAAGTTTTGCATCCTTGACTAATTTTTGTCATCTTGAGATCAGCTGAAATTTGTGAGCAGTCCCTATGTTAAGATGACTGACAGCCTAGACCTGTGATTTAAGGAGAATAATGCATTTAAAACTTCTCATCAGCTTTTCACCATCTATATGTAGTCTGGGTGATACATGCTTCCAGCATGTCCACATTTAACTTCAAAAATAGCTTTGGAATCTTTCTGTGAGACAAGTCTCAATAGTATTGAGCTATTTGAATATATGTCATTGTATGTTCTGCCAAATAAGATTTTGTTTTGTATTTTAACTTTTGGGTAAATAACTTAGAGGCTCTTTGCTTTGACTGTCTGTAATACACAGCATGAGCTCAACTTCATAGTTCTTGAACTATCATGTATTCTTAGGAGGTAGTTGGTTCCAAGGCAGTCTGGAGAAGCTTGTAGATATACACCTAGCATTAAACTGAGCAGTTCTCAGCAAAAAGATGATGAGTATGTTACTTTGCTGCTTGTTTGCATAACTTGAAATTCTGCTTTTATATGCCACCTTTACAGTCAGTGTAGCAATAACATTTAGGTTTTCTGAAATAGTAATTAGTAAACTGAAGGCAGTTTACTCTCTGCAAACCACTCTGAAAGCATTTTATAGAAGACTTACTTTGGAAAACTTTTTGGCAGTAAAGAGGATACTTTACCAGCAGTGTGGAGCTGCATCTTTGTGTCCAGGTGAAGGTTTTCTTCTGATGCCAATTTAGAGCAATTTTTTTCTGGGTATATGTGTCTACTGTGTCTCAGCCCAGTACTGTTTATCTGCAGCATTGCCTCATTGAAGAAGCAGGTAGAATTTCCCAAATGGAGTAATTTAAATGAAGAGAACGAACTAATGTAATTGTTTATTTGTCTAACCCTCTAAAATCAGACTGCTTCTGCTTGTCTTAAGCTAAACAATCCATACTGCTAAAATAAAGCTAATAAATTATGCTTAACAGCTGTTACGGGTCCTAGCTAAATTCTACCACTGCAACGTAAACCAGTGCAGGTTTCTATCTTACTGTAAACTGTATCTAGAAATCCTAATTATACAACATGACATTGTTCACTCTCTGTGTATGCTTGTATGTTTTTATTTATATGCATATGCATAAATGGAATCATTTAATACTTTGGCAGCTGTATATAACAGTTGTGTCTCTTAATATGTGAACTGATCATAAGAAAAGTATCATGTAGATTTTTGAAAATGTGGACATAAAACCAGCTGTGAAAATAAGTTTTTCACCTTTACACAGGGTCTAGACATGTGTTGTGCTTTGATCTCCTTTCTTAAACAATTACTTCATTTCCTTAGTTTCTTAAAAGCAGAAAGATCTTGGTTTGTGAGTAAATTTTAGTTTGGCAAAAGAACTTACATTGCTGTGGTTTTATGTTGATATGTAATTTGAATTCTAGCAAATATATGGGAAAATGGGTGACAAAGTAGTGCACATCTTGTTGTGATACATAGCTCTGAACTTGATGTATGGGTAAGTTTCTAATTTCCTCTACCTCCACCCTTTAGGGACCTCCATCCCACTCCCTCTTCTTTACACAACTAGTTTGCACCTTCCAAATCCATGATGTTTGCTCTATATTTTGCAGTGCATGGAACTAATTGTATTTATTCCTGAGTGGAACAGATGAACTTGTTTTAGTCAAATGTTATCTAGATTAATGTGGTATCTAAGAATAAGCTAAACCAGGACAATTTTTTTCCGTCTTTTAAGCTGTGAACAGTGTGAATTGAAGCAGACAATGCGTTGCTGTAAGCTGGGTGGCAGGTTACAGTGTGATCTTTAGATTTTTTTTTTCCATTTTTTCAATTAACTAAACACCTTAGTGCCTTGCCCCAGTGCTTATGCATGTACTTATTTAAATCTGTTTGTATGTTATGCTTTTCTTTTTTAAACTTTTTGTCCTTTGCTCTTTAGACTAGTTTAGAGACGGGTTATACTTTTCATGAACTATCTTCAGTGGGTTTACGTTTTCCTGCATGTAAACTTGGACTTCTGTTTTTTTGTTCAGGAGTAAAAGATACAAAAAGGATCTGAATTAGTTCTACCAAATACTCAAAGCAATGATTGGTCACTGCTTCAAAAGCAGTGTGAGTAGTGTAACATGTTATAAATTTAATCTAGAAGAATTGCTTGTAATCTTACCCTGAACTGAAAATCAATTTGTTGAAATTTAACAGCCGTTTTCTTCAGTTTCTCTATAGTCACGTACCTAGAATTAGAATATACTAAAAATAAAACTGAATGGGATTTGATTAATACTTGAAATATTGGTAAAGGCATTTTATGCTTCTGCAAAAAGTAGATTTTTTTTATAGGCTCATTATATATATATTTTATAAATAATAAAGCCTATTTTCATCATGACAATTGCATGTAGTATAGTAGGTATTGAACACTTCGTGAGGAGACTGGAGGTATGAAGCAAAAAGGCTAAAAGGCTCTGTGAATGGTATCTGGGAAAGAACTTACATCTGAGGTGATCTGTCAGTTTTTTTCAAACTGATTAACACAAAATAGAAAAAGGCAGACATTCAGAATGCTCAGATTAAGGGAAAAAAATATGCTAAGCAGCCTGGATGTGTGGATTTGTGAGTGCAGTTTTTTTGATATGAGGTGTTACCAGCTGTGTAGATGTGCAGAAATAGGAGCTCAGATGCCTAGGAAAGGATTTATAACATGTCACCTTTTAAAAAAAATCTATGGGGCTGTTTTTTTTTTTTTCTTTTTTTATTCCAATAGACAGAAATGAAAAGAAAGGGGGTTTTGGACAGAAAAAGGGAGCTGTTTGTGTTCTGTTCTCCAAATATTCCAATTGCATCCAGGAAGCTGGAGTGTGTGGGATTGGTTGGTTTTCAGAAAAGGAAGAGACCTCTGAATTCCAAATAAAGTTTTTTGTCCCTATGTGTATGTATTTGCAGAACCTTGTTCACAATGGTTCCAGAAGCGCAGTGTCTCATTACTGTTTGAAAAGGCCTATTTTTTTTTCTTTTCCTTGTAGCTCAGTATGTAACCTGCATTGCAACAGACTTACACTGGTTTCCTGTGTAAAGCTTTGTCTTTGACTTAATCTTGGCTTCTCTCCTGTAATTCCACATCTGTGACTGACTCATAACAAGCAGGGCCATCAAAAAAAATTGTGTATGTTTTTATCCAATTCTGTAGGGTTTTTGTTTCTAATTTTTTTTACAGCCTTGCTACATTCTTCCCTCGCATGTAATGAATCATACGGTATCTGTACGCATACCTGACAAGAAACGTGGTTGTGCATTGAGAGAAAGTTGAATGCTAAGCAAATAGAAAGAATATCCCCAGCAATCAATCTGCTGAGAGCAGAGCTTTTGTGTCTGGCAGTTATCCTCTGTCAGCCCCTGGAGCAGTTCTGATATTATGATTTTCTTTCCCCCTGTAAACAGCAAGTTCTGTTATAAATGGATGCTTTGGCCCGGAGGCAGAGTGGGATCTGTTGGGCAGGGACAGCAAGAGAGATTCTGTCTCCTGAGGCAGTCAAAGGTTTTCTTTTGAACCTTTGCAGCATCCAGTGACTCAAGAAAGCAGCCCCACTACAGAGCTTTTTAGAAAAATGCCGGGCTTTACATCTCTTTTCTTACCCTTACATGGATGTTTTGACTCATTTCCAGATGTGTGACAGCATGGGGGGGACTCAGTCAGCTGCTCTGTCCCTGCAGGAGTGTTTATGGTGGCTCTTCTTGCTAAATATCTTCCTAGGTGAACAACAGCAAATTCAAATTCAGTGTGAGTTAAGTGCATATCTGCTCATACACGAATATCAATAAGGGAGTCAACTGAGGTAGGCAGGATGAAAGCATGGCTGGAATGGCTTAACCCTACCACGTTTTGATCTCTTTGTATCAGGGAGTAAGCGCAAAGTAATGGAAAAGTCAGTTGCTGGCATAAATAGGTTTTCATTGCTGTACTGACAAGTACTTTATAACAGCAATAGGTCATATGGCATATTGGTGATATTTTCCTACGGCTACCAGAACAGCCTTCTCCAGCTGTCTTCTTCAAAACTACCTCTCTTTGGATCATAGGTCAAGAGAATTGATATTATCTAGACTGTGTTTTATGTGGGAGAGCACTCTTACCTATTTCATGGCTGGCTGTTGACTGCTTCTGTCAGTTTTGTGCCTATGAAGGACATGGAACAAATTAATACAATGTGAAAATTACTTTTGGCTGGCCTACTCTTTTGACCATAGGTTCCCAAATTTCCTGAAAAATTGAAATGCAGAAAGGCCCATTTGAAGGAAGGGAGACAACTCCTGGAATAAAATAAAAGTTGAATGTCTTTAGCTTTTCCCTCCTTGTCACCTCTACCAAGGCACTTCTTGGGATGGGATTCCATTTTGCATCTTCCTAGAGGGCAGCTGGGCCAAGAAGTGTAAGAAAACTGAGGTAACAAATGCCCTAATTTTACATTTAGGTAACAAAAATGTTTTATGAGCATCAGAATTAATTGTTCTCTTTCCTTTAGTACTGTATCCAATATATTCTCAAAAATATTTTTCTCAAAATTTGATGGGGGAAATACTGGGGTGAGCTACAGTGCATAGATGTACTTAACATTTTTATCAGGTTTCACTCATGCTAATGACTTAGGATCTTAATAAATTTCCATTATGATTGACAGTACTTGATAGTTTCACTTTTTAGAAAGTGATTATCAGTAGTATGGATACAAGTTCTTTCTGTTTTACAAGAAAACAGAAATAGGTGGTTAAACTCAGCTGCTACAGTGTTTAGGTGCTGGAAAGCTGCCTTCATCTGTTGATTGAAATGGAAGAGAAATACTGCTTATAGTTAAATCTGACGATAGTAATCTGGTAATCTCTTGGTGAAAAAAAATATCAAAATTTAGGTCTCTGTTCTTGGAAAGAAACCTCTTCACAAAGCAAAACCTCAGCCTGGCCACGTCAGCTATTTTCTCTACCTTTGTATAATATATCTGGAACTCTAACAGTGCTATTTAAGTTCTCATGATAAAACAAGAAATAATTGAAGTCATAAGTTTAAATTTTTAATTTATAAATATTTACAGTAATGTGCTGGCTCTTCTTGTTTAAGGAAATGTGTTATCTTCTATGACCAGCAGCCTTCTAGTTGGGATGTCCTGTCTTGAATTCTTTGAGAATTGGCACGGCTGTTGATTTAATTGTCATTAAAATAAAGAATTCAGAAAGGTTTTTTTGAAGTGTAGGATATAGAGTGACTTCCAAAGAGACTCTTAACTCTTTGATTTATCAAGTTATGGTTGTGCAGCTGAGTATTCTAAGGGAAAAGAGGCTTTGGTTTCAAGCTACGTTTTGACAGAAATAAAGTTGAGAACAGGCATTAGAGATGCTCACATCAAACTAAAGAAGTTGTAGAAATTTGGATTAAGGAAGAGGAAGCTGAAAACTTCATTTTGAAGCATCAGCTGGCATGTCTGCAGCTGGATGTGACAGAAGTCCTTGAATGCATCTGAAAGATGACATAGGAGACTTCCAGGGATATTTTACCTGGTATCCTAAAGCAGAGTAGAAGAATCAACTCGTGCAGTGTTGGGATAGAGTGCCAGTAATCTTTTTTGCGTTTTGGTCTCTTCCTGATCTATGATTGCAATTCTACCAATAGCAATCCTTATCAACCTACAGAGGGGAAAGATTTGTTACTGGGAACAAGTGTTGATCTGAGGCAGCTAATAGAGTAGTTTCAATCAGGTAATACAGTGCTGACAGCCAGGCAGCTTTCCTCATGTTGTTCTGAAGGGGAGCTGGCAGGAAGTAAAGCCTTCACTTCATTATCTTCATTAAAATCCTAAGTCTAGTGCTACAAACTTGACTGTGCTCCAGTCACATAAGGAAGTGTTCTGTGGTTGTGCAGATAAGCTAGACCCATGTGTGCCTTTCAAAGGAGAGATTTCCAACAAGGAAAAAGGGGCTCCCAAAGCAACCCCGACTTCACAGCCTGCTTTCAAGCTGTGACTTGACTATAAAAATAAATAAATAGACTTTCTCTGTGCAGATACTTGGCAGACAGCTTTTTTCCTAGAGATAAATTAGTTTTGCAAAATTAGAAAAATCTGTTATGTATATAAAATTTACAGTTGTGTGTTAGATTATTGGTTCTAGATAGACTTCTATGGTTTCGCAACTCTAAAATATTGATGGGGGATTGACAAGGTAAGTAGTCTTCAGTGTAATTATTTTCTCTTTTCTCCCCCACCCCTCCCATCCTCCCCCCGCCGATGCTGTTAGCATCATGGAGTCCTTGTGGAAACTAGAAGCAAATCTCTAGGACTGTTTGTTCAAAATCAATGATGTTTTGCTCTTTAGAGTGTATATTTTGTTTTTCCTCACATTCTTTCTTGGCAGTGTGCGCAGAGGTAGTTGGAGTAAATATAGTTTATTTTAAGCTTTTGCTTGTTCACTGTGGTGTTCGTTCTTTCATCCATTCATCACTTACGATGATAAAGTTTATGAATTTAGGTTGTAGGATGGTATTATTTACCAATGATCTTAATTTTAATATAATATACAGGGCAAAACAGGTTATCAAAAAGTAAATATTCTAATAAGTGAATATACATATATAGTCTTCATGATATTATATTTCAGAAAATGTAGGATAAAAAGAGAATGAAGAATATGGACATCTTACCTTTCTACATTTACATGTGTGTTCAGATGACGCTGACCTTGAGCCAAGAAAGCTCAACCAGTTAGCAAGTAGTCTGAAAAGAGAACATAGGCACTGGACTTTAGGGGGCTCATAGACATTCTATTTCATCAGCAAGGTAAAAGTAACCTATACACAGTCTGCCTTTTTCCCAGAATTAATTATGTCTGTCAGAGCACATCTGGCCTCTGTATGGGTAGCTTAGCAGTTTATGTGTCAAGTTCCTTCTAACAGAAGGAGATACAGTGGAACCCACACAAAAATGTCCAGATATTTAATAGTCTCTTTATTATCATTTACTGACCATGCTGAAATTCATCCAGCTGTTCTTTGGCTGTTCTTGCCAGAGGTAGAGTGCTCCCATATAAACATTTTAGGCTTGTATCATGGGTATCTTTTTTCTGCTTCCTCCCCTCCCTCTCCCCCAATTTAATAAATGGTGACACTCTTGTTCTCACCTCCAGTCCAAGGGTCCTTTCATCACAGAATATGTAGATATTGGGTAATTTTCATAATATTCCAGATATCATGTAGGTTCTAACTTGACAAATTTGTCAGCATGGTATTTGGTCAGGTATATTTTTTCCTCTTCTTGGTGTCAGTACTTTCTTGAGTATTTTGGGGATTGTCTCCTTCTGCCCACCCCCATTTCAGATGTTTCCTGTTGACTTTTGGCTTTATGCTGACTTGTCTACAGTAAGCATCCTCAAAACCTAAAGGTTGCTGTATGTATGAATTAACAAAAGTTTAAATGCCTGATTTTTGTTCATTGGCTCTGGAAAACTTGATCATATGTGTAGAACCACTTGAGAACCTAAAATACTGAGGTTACTTTATGAAATTTAGTATAATAAATTTAAAAGAATATGTAGTCTTACTGAAAAGCAGTATTCAAGATTATTATGCAGATTTCTTTTTACTTGTCTTGCCAGACCCTTTTATTTTAGCTGAATTGTCTCTCTATCGAACTTCCTAATTTCTAAGCAGAAAACTGAGAGACTACCTTGGTAATTACAAGAAAAAAGGAAAATTGTTTTGTTTGGATTTCAACAAATTCAATTTAAGGTCAGATTTTTTTTCTTTAACAATGTGTGCTCTATCTTCTTGTTCCTAAAAGCATATTTTCAGCAATTTGGCTTAGGTCTGTGGCCACTGGGGAGGAATTCTTTATCTTGGCTTGATATAAGCAAGCTTTCAGAGTATGTATTGGTTAGTGTCTGACTTTGTGCACAGGAAAACATAATCTTTTTGTCAGGTGATTTCTGGTTCAATGAAAAGTTTTTCTTTTCTTTTTTCTTTTTTTTTTTTTTTTTGTGTAGGATAACTGGGTAACTTCTGAGAAATAGCTTAGGCTTTCAGTATGAATAACTATCCATTTCATTTAAAAAATAATAATAAATACC
>JANHGB010018420.1:0-13220 GCA_026283785.1 Coracopsis vasa | reverse complement strand
TTGTGTTATACCTTAGTTACTGGACTGCTCTTATCTCAACCTGTGGGAGTTACATTCTTTCGATTCTCCTCCCCATCTCTCTGGGAGCTGGGGGGAAGAAAGAGGGGCGTGAGTGAGCAGCTACTAACATCCAACTACTAACATAAATACTTCTATCAACAGCTATACGCAAGGGCATCTCAACAAATAGATGACAACTTCAGCTGGAAACACACTGAACCAATTTAATTAAAATCAGTGGAGTCATTCCTGATTTAAACCTGTAAAGAGTATTTCCCAATACAACACTTACCTTACTTTGTAAGGAAGGAAGAATAATGTTGTATAGTAATAATAATAGAAATGTAGAGGTGGAGAAGTGGGCAGTTGGAGAAGAGAGCCCAAGACCCCCAAAGATGCTGACCACTGGACTGTGGTGGTGCACACTCACACTTCAGCCTGCTCCATAGAAAGTCTGCCCATGCTGGGGACCAGGGCTGCAGTTCTGATCAGACAAGCAAGATGCTGCATGTGATGTGTGCATACCACCTAACGACAGCTGGGTTGGCCTCATTGCTTTAGGGTCTCCAAATCCAGACTAATGCATCCTGCCAGTCATCAGATTTCCTGTGCTATTAAAGTAAGAGAAGCATCTTAATCCCCTTCCTCCTTCTAATAAACCTGCATGTAGTGCCTCTGCAATGCCAGCTTAGAGGCTAGAAACCCTCTAGTTAATGAAGTTACTTCCCTGAGGACTCATGCTGGCTCAGTCAGAGCTCACTGCAGCTCTGCAGGGTGACACAGGGTTTACACTCACCCTTATTTTCCAAGCATCTTCACAGTTCCATGCAATTAGCCTGAGAATAAATGAAATTATTAGAATAAATTTATATAGAAATTTCTTCTCCCCTCTATCCCAAGGAACAGATGAGTTTAAAACAATGTCCAGAAATTGTTTCAGTCACAGATACACTATATATTTTGACAGTAGTTTCAGCACCAGCAACCAGTTTCATCTTTATTTCCCTAATTGGTTATTACATTGTCATCATGCATTGGCTTCCTGGGCTTTCTATCTGGAGGGGAAAAAATGTAGGAGAAAAGCTTTAATTTAAAAAAAAATCTTAAATAATGAGTTTGTGGGTGCTGACACAATACACTTAAATCTTAATTAATATTGGATGTGTCCCCAGAAATCTGGCATGAAACATTTCAAATACACACATATAAAAATATTTAATTTTTCTTACCTAAGGGTAAAGCTCTCATTTACTTAAATCAATGCCTATTGATTTATGGATGATGTTTGTGTCTTTATGTATTACATCATCTTGGACAGATCCCTTGGCCTTTCTTACTAGGTCCACTGGTTTGCCTTGGAAAGTAATGTAGTTTGCTCAAATATGTGTTGAAGGAAACAGCAGTGCTACTCAAACGTGCATCGTCATTCACTCTTCCCACTCCGTGTTTAAAACAATAACTCTGTTTTAGATGCTCATGTAATTTAAATCAGACATGCACACAAGTTCAGAAATACTAGTGTGGATGGAAGGATGGACCACATGGCCAATCCAAGCATATTTGTAACCAAGACAAAGGTTTGGCCTTGGATTTCAAGGAAAGGTTAGCAAAATGTCAGCCTGTCATATCTTATTAACAGTAATAATAACAACTCACACTTTTGAATGCAAATACCATCTGTGTATCCTCAAGCTTTCAGCAAACATTAGTACACCAGCCCTACGAAGATAATGCTTTCTTTTCTAGATAGGAAGAAACCGAGGCAGGAGAAGCATAAAGAGTGGAGAAGGACTCCAGACAGTTCCTACAGGTGGGAGCTGACAGGTGACAAAAGGGAGACCTTACAAAGGAATGGGTTGGTGCAGCCAAGGCAGCATCAAATGAGATTGGAGAAGGCAGTCTTGTTATTTTGATGAGTTTTATTTTAATTTCAGGTCCAGATCTGGTGTAAACCAGTGCTAAATTTCATGGCACTAGAGTGATCTACAGAGTCTAGCCCAGTTGTCCAGTGAATATTAGCAGAGATTGGTAACAGACTGGCAGAGTGGGCTTTTTGACCTGCTTCATACTTTCCAAGTGCTGCAGATGTCGTTTGCTTGAAAAAAAACCCAGGCATAACCAAGAGCAAATCCAGCAATAACTTTCACTAACTTGACTCTAATTGAACTGTTGTGTGTATAACCATTCTAGAGAAATGGTGATTCCCACAATCAGCTGAAAGGAAAGGGGCTGCAGGAAAAATATGCCAGAGACACCGATAAGAAGATTTTATTCAGCTTTATTTGACAAGTTTTATTACACTGAGAAAACATAATGTATCTAATCTCTTTGCAGCTGTTGCAGCCCTTCAGCCTTTATTACTTAAATCCTATTAGATATAAAATTGTTTCTATTTGTCAATGGCATGATATCTTCTTTTATTATTATTGTTATTATCATCGGAGTCTTGCAAGTGTGGCCATGAACATAATTTCTGGTCCATCTTCTTACCAATAGTTAAGGTTACCCTGTGATGTTCGCCTGTTTAAATGGCCTACTTTTTCAAAAGTCCTGGAGAGCTGTGTGTGTTGTTAGTATACACACAGTGACACTAAATAAAACTCAGCAAGTACTGAAAACTTCTGCAAACAAACCAGAATAGCTAATTATTTCTACTATGGGCACTGAAATTCCAATCATATTGGGCTCTGCTGTATGCTTTGCCCATATGAAGACCTTGAAACAAAGCCTTTCACGACTGTACACAGGTTTTTCAGTTTGTCACTTGTAAAACTTTAATTCTCCATTTTTAACAGAAGGATGAAAGACATACTTTTTCTAGCAGGAATTACCATTATTGCAAATAAGTAATGCTGCTGCACTGCCTCTTTCTCTTCTTGTCCCTAGGATAACCCCTCCTATGATTCATCAGACCCTCATTTAGCAGAATGTAAGAGACATTGCCACCACAATGTCCCCTTGGAGGTGAAGTCTGGTGGCTCATGGACAGCCATGACAGCACACTGCCTGGCTTCCCTTCCCATGAAGTATGGATGTCTCATTTCCACATGGACACCATTTTATTTTTGAGGCAAAAGATTTTACTTTATGGGAAAGTGACGTTTTAGTCTCACTGCCAATGAAAATTTTAACACAACATCATCAAAACAGCTGGTTTTAACAGAAGTTTTTTGACCAAATGTTCTTGCAGCATCAGCAGGTTAGGTCAGAAAAAGTGTAGAAGAAACAATAAAGCAAAAGTGTCTTGCCCACAAACCTCCAGTTGGCTAGAATATAACATTAGCATCTTCCAGATGCCTGCTCTTGCCTGCACCTAGAGCATCATATTCATCCTGTTAAAAAGGGCACTTTCATGCTGAAGAAAATTAGTATTTGAAACTCTCAGTGCCATAAAAGTTTAACAAATGAGTCAGACACTGATTCTGGATGCATAACAATAAGGAGGGGGAGTTGTTTTCTCTTTGCCTATTGTTTTTTATTGTTATTGTAATCTCTCTTTTTATTAGTTTAATTTTCTTTTGTGTAATTTTGGTTTTTATGGAGCAGATTCATCCCTGTTGTACTCCTGGTAGAATTTCAGGAGAGACAAAGACAACACTTTGTGTCTTCAGGAGATAAAGAGAACATTAATACCTTTCTCAAAGCTTTTCTGTTTAGATACTATGGGCAATTTTTGTGCAGCTTCTCTTTATTGACTGTAACAGTCATGGCCAAGAAGTGGCTCATGATCTGCTTGCTGATCAAATATGCTGATTTTCTGACTGCCTATTTTAGCATGCTGAAATGGAAAAGGCATTAATTTTGAACAGCAATATGCATGGAAATGAAGTGAAAATTTCAGGTGCTGGAAGTTGCTGTCTCAAGCAGGAACAAGACACTGCGTGGCAGCTGATCTCTGGTAACTCACTCCCATGGGAGGCAAAAGCTTGTGTCTCATGTAACATGTAACCTGCTGTGTCATCTACAGCATCTTGCAAAGGAACTCTGTTGAACCAGTGAGTGACAGAGTAGAAAGCTGGGCAGCAGAGAATTATGAAGCTGCATGAGATCAGAGACATATGAATGAATACATCCAGAAGCAACCACATCTTCCAAGAGGATAAAAAAAAGCAAGGGTAGGTAGGGATATGTTTTGGAGAGGTGAAGGTCTGTCACAGAGGAGTGAGAAAATGTGAAAGAAAAATGTAGTGATGAGGATATATGTGGGAAATTTAAAAGTTTGGGGTGTTGGTTTTCGGAGGTGTAGATGTGAAAGTGAAGTGTGGGATAGGTCTCAGCCAGTTGGAGGTAAATACATGACAAGTAGGTCTCACATCTTAAGACTCATGTTTTAAGCGTGTCTTTTAGTCATCTATTGGATCAATGTCTCCAGGCTGTATTTCTGACAGTCACCTGTGATTTAGCTCTGGATATAGGAAGTCCAAGGACTGACTACAGAAAGCCGTGATGATGCAGACATGACTAGAACTGAACTGTTGAAAGAGGCAGATCTCTTCAAAGCATAGAGAAGGTCTAATGAAAAAACTTGGGTGTGTAAAACTGGACTTGAAAGATTTCTTAATTTCTAAATCTTATGCTATAACACTAGTTAGCAACCTACTTTAGCAGCATCTGATATCATTAGGCATTTGTATTCTGATCCAAAAATTTCCAGGGCAGGTTTTTAACAAGCCATGACTATAGAGGCTGTTTGCATGCATGATGCCCATTCTGTGTGCAAGGAAAGCAGAAGGAACATGTACAAGGCTACTCTTTGGAGGGCTCCAAGTGAACTCTGTCAGACCCTGCTTCACAGAA
The DNA here is from genome assembly GCA_026283785.1 of Coracopsis vasa. Classification (NCBI taxonomy): domain Eukaryota; kingdom Metazoa; phylum Chordata; class Aves; order Psittaciformes; family Psittacidae; genus Coracopsis; species Coracopsis vasa. The sequence goes on along the minus strand of JANHGB010018420.1, from coordinate 8,423 downwards.
TCATAGAATTGACTAGGTTGGAAAAGACCTTTAAGATCATCAAGTCCAATCTTTCCCCCAGGACTCTCAAGTTTACCACTAAGCCATGTCACTAAGGGCCTAAGCTACATGTTTTCTGAACACTGCCAGGGACCGTGATTCCACCCTGGGCAGCCTATTCCAACGCCTGATTACCCTTCTGGTGAAGAAATTTTTCCTAATATCCAATCTAAACCTCCCCTGGTGCGGCAGTGTCCTATCACTTGTTACTTGTGACATTTAAGACCTTGGAGGGTCAGAGACAGAGGTACCCCTAAGTATAGAGTAAGCATCAACTTTATCACAAAACCATCTTCCACAGCAAGGAGTCAGGTCCCTTCACCTAGAGGGTGTCCCACCACTGTGTTCTGAGGGAAGGAGAGAAAGGCATCTAACAACCAGGGACAAATTTAACAGGACATATGAAATCAAAGTGGCAGTGTACTGAAGGAAGAACACGACTTTGTAGTCCAATAGTCAGAGCACAACATGTAGGAGAGGATATCAAAGGCAACTGAGTCATGCAGGCATTTTTTGAATGGTTTCTATTTGTTTATATTTTTGTTTATAAATCCAGGAGATCTCAATGTGAAGTGCATTCACAACTCCTAGAGTCATTCATGCTCTTGCTTACTTTACTCTCCATCCACTAGCAACTGGGCTGTTTGCTGTTAGGCTGGTGCCTATTCGCCTTAGAGATCCCAGCGAATGAAGTCAAAAAAATGTAACTCACTCAAAATGACAGTACTTATTATGAGTAGTTGCTACAACCAGAGAGTGTGGAGCATTGAGACCTGAAGCCATAAAATTGTTTTAAAGAGCAGACTTCTTTCTATAAGAACTTCCAATGACTCAGTTTTGATATTTTTTGTGCTCAGGTGCACATACTAAAACTAGTTTCCAATTAATAAGCGATGAGCTTTTATTAGTCTCCTCAAAACTGCAATCATGTTTTTGAGCACACCTGAAATTTAATCATATAAATAGCTCTATCCTCTAAAGGTGAATTTTGCAATAGCATGATGTCACAATCTAGGCCATAGGAAGAAGAAAACATCCAAGAGTCTTCTTGAAATTAAAAAGAAATATAGCAGGAATTTTTGGTCAATTTTGTATAAAATAGAAAAATATTAGGAACAAAAAGCAATAAAAAAATTGCACTCACTAGTGCATCATTCTTAATATTATTTTAAAAATTCACATTGTTCTTTGATATTTGATGCATTACATTCAGAAGAAGTGTATCATTCAGATTTTCAGAGTCTTAGAAAATAAAATAAGTGAGCAATACTCCAAGGATGCAACACAACGTCAACCATCTGTAACTGGGACATTAAATAATTATATGGTACTTGGCACAGACAAAATGCAGTTCCAGCATTAACCAACAAAGCATCATAACTCTCCTCTGAGACAGAAACCGTATCCCCACTTTGCAGATGGAAAAAAAGATGGCAGAATCTTTATTATTCTATAATAACTATGACCAAATGATTACATTGTCAATCATTCATTCCAGTTTACTTACATAAAGCATAATACAAGAATTAGAAATGGTTCATGCTAAAAAGCCTCAATACAAAACAAAACACAAACTTCAGTTCAGAACGAAAAACTGTCTATCTCCTAGCTCTGGATTTAGGCTAGAAATATCTGCATGAGGGGAACATATGTTATCACAGATATTATTATACCCTCAGAATGATGATGTGACACAGAAACTGGAGTACTGCTTCTGAGCCGAACCAAATTTAGTTCTATCTAAATAACCTAATTAATTTAGTAAGATTTAATAGCAAATAATTTTGCTGCTCTCTGGAGGATTTGCAAAACTAACAGGTGATATTTAATTATAGGGACCCAAGATTTTCAGGGAAGGATCAGAGCCATCTCCAGTTTGGGCATCTTCCTCTATGAGCACTAGGCCCCATTAAAGCTACATCTAACACAAGCATCTCTATGTAGAGATTGCTAGAGTAATTTCTGTATCAATATGAGTTTTGGATACTGAAGGACTCTAAAACTATGCTATGCACAGCAGGTAGTACTTCATGTTTCCTGTTTCTATTATGACAATGTATGCCAATGTATGCAAGACTGGCATAAACTCGTGCTCTCACAGCATATTTTTCCAGTAAGCAATAGGATCACTATGAAGCTTAATCTAAATCAGCGGAGCTGCTGAAGAACATCGTTTCACTGCGTCTGGTTCTGAATTCCTGCCCCTTCCTTGGTCCAGCCCTTGCTATGCCATGAGAATGATCAGGGCATTCTGGAGAGTGCAAATTTTTATTTTAAGTTAGTTTTCAGCCAAAGTAAGCTACCTGGTCTGACTCATCAGAGATCTACACCAGCATTAGGTGTGGCAAGAAGAGGATGAGGGAATTAATAGCCTGGGATGAAGGAGAAGTAGCAGCACTCTTTTCATGAATAGCTTGGATTTTAATTGCGATTAATCCAGTTTAATTTAAATTGGATTTCAACTCAAAGCAAAACTGCAGCTATTTTATTTGCTTACCAAAAAAACAAAACAAATAATACAGGCAAAGGCAGCAGGAAAATAAAAATGGCCAACTGTGAAATATCACCTCAATGATAACTAAGTGCACTTCATCTCTCAGCTATATAATTCAATCCTAATGAGCAGTCTGTCTGAAGCAATGTAATATTAGATGATATTCGATTACTTATCAATTAATCAAAACCATAGGCAATTTCACTAATTTTTCAGCCAAAAGGGCTTGTGGAGCTGTTAGTATAAACACACATGGTAATGTTATGCACTAACTCAGCAAAAGGAATCTCAGTGAACTCAGTAGAGAAAGGATTTGGCTAAGGCTCAAAACTATTCTTTTGCAGTTTAGAAGTTTGCCAAACATGAGAGGACTTTCTGGGAAACCACTGTGCTGTTTAATCTTTATTATTTAAGCAAAACCCAAGGGATTTGTTATCTCTCAATTTGATAATCACACCATTCCAGTTTTGTCCCTGTTATATGTATACATATGTATATATACACATACATATCCATCTGTGTGTATGTACATATATACACACACATGATGATGATGATATCTAACATATACTTAGCTGGTTCTTCTTTACTTTTTTTCATTTTCTAATTCCTCTCTTCATTTTTTGAACGCCTCTCAGAAAGCCTGGCTTTTCATATTGGTCAGATTTCTCTGCTTTGCATTGGACTGTGTCTGAATTTAGCCAGCTTTATAAACTGCTGTGCTTTTAATTAGACTCTCCAACTGAGGCAAGTTTCATCAACATGTCAGCAAGGGATTTCAATACTGGAAATGGTGGAATAAATTACTGGTGTTTTAACTAACTTGTAGATCTGGCACACTCTTGAGGAAGTAAAACCAGAAAAAATGTATCAGACCCAGATTATCCTACCAGTTTTCAATGCTGAAAACCAGGCTGGCTGGAATTTCCATTTTGTCTTTTTAGTCTAGCTTTGTTACATTTGCTATCCTTGATACAGCACACTGTGGAAGCCTTTAGACATTTATCTTCCTAACTCCTTTTGCAGGTAGAAGACAGGCTCAGAGAGACTAAAGGCTTTTGAAATCTAACTTGGGAGCGTAAGGTGTTATTCCTTTACGCTTTTTGTCACCACTTATCACCCATGGACACTGTAAAGAAATGTATGCTTGTAGGTTGAACAGTGAATTCAGGAGACTGAATATTAGTTTAAGCTACCCTTGAAACTGGGCTTACACTAGCATACAAAATTAAGCTTTCAAAATATATTGGGCAGATGTTCGTTCTTGCTGCCTCCACCAACAGAAAAGGGGAGGCAAAGTGGGCTCTGAGCATAAGAAGGTTAGTGCTGCACCAGTTTCTTTCAGTGCACAGAAACCAGAGATGCAAGGGCCATTTTTTTTTCATAAGCAAGGTTGTCCAAAGACATGCATATATTTTTAAGTCTAATTTGACTCTGCACCTATTCTGACAGCGTATGTAGCTACATTGGCTTGGTTTGCAAGCACACTGGGACTGCATGAAAATTATGTGTATATTAGATCGTGCATTGTGCATGCTCACTGAGAATATTGTCCCCAGTTTTTGATCACATTAACACATTATTTCTCATATAATACACTACCAAATTTTCCACTTACAAGCAATATTTTCTTTAGTATTCTCACAGAAAATCTTGCTGTTTTCTTAGAGAAAATTTAATTTTATGACAAAGTGTTGATTTCTAGATGAAGGAAGCTTTCAACCTTGCAACGCGTACAGAGTAACAATATTTCACTCACTTTTCCCAGATTATTCCTTTGTGAGGAAGTTTTCACAAGCATATTTTATTCATACAGGATGATCCAAAGTAGTAAATGCAAACAACTGAAATATGTTGCCATTCCATATATTATCTCCAAAACTTACGATACAAATCAAGCTAATTTGCTTTGTTTCTTTCATATTAACCTGGCTGCAGCATACTTTTGAGAAGTAAGCAGCTGAATTTGTGGGGCTAGTAGGAAGGAGTGACTCTCAAACTGAAGTCTGCATCCCTTCTAGACACACACACACATTTAGGAAACCTTTCCTTGTAAAAAGAAACAGATGATGAACTAAGAAGTGGACATGCCAGCAAGGTAGAAGAGAAAATAAATCCATAACATGAGCTATGCGGTAAACACACACTGGCAGAGAGTAATAAAAAATGTTTCTTTTACCATGAGAAGCAATTATGGAAGGAGAATGGAAACTGGTAGGTATTGACTGACCTTCACTTGTGGTAAATAGGAGGATGGCAGCAATGGGTTTCTTTCCAAGATAATCAGTTCAGTGAAGCAGTAGGGTAGGGGAAAGGGATTTTTATACCCCACAGCAGAAGCACCTGTGTGTACTTGGATCCCAAGGGCAAGTATTCAACCTAGGGACAGAAACTCCTGGATGTAACATATTAAAGAGCCCATCACCTTTACAGAAATTTCACTGACAAAAAGTACACTAGCCAGTAGAAAGCATCTGCTTCTTCCTTTGCACAACAGCATTTTAACACCAAGGCTATTATCAGTTTAAGCTGCATAAGGAAAAAGCATTATATACACGTAACATTTCAGGAGGAACTGGTTTAACCAGACAATGACTGCTCAGATTTCAGCTTTCCTTCTTCTGAAGCTTTTAAAACAGCAACAATTCAGCAATCCCTAAACGACTGTCTCAGAAAGCATGAACAAGAATGATGATAAGGCCCTCAGTACGTCCTTTCCTTCAAAAGGTTCCGTCGTGGCATAAGAAATACTTTGCCATTTTATATCCCAGCTATTTGCACTCTAGCATGTTTGGGTATAATTTCACTTCAGACCCTGCAGCAGATGTCAAGCAAATAGAATGTATTGGCTGTGAATAATTCTTTTATGTTCACCTCTCCCCACATTACATTTAAATAATCTGTTCCCCTCACTAGGTTTGATGGGATCTTTCTGACTAATAACCAAAGAGAAGTCTGAGAGCTTTCCCATTAGGAGAAAGTCCCAATTACAAATGCATGATTGAATATCCCCATATGTAGGTAAGTGCACTACCTAAGGGAGAAGTTCTGTAAAAAGCAGTAGATCAGTAACACCCATCATCCAGTGACATTGCTTCAGCCCTGTAGTTCTCCTGAGGGCTTCTGCACTTGTCTAAGAGGTTTCTCTAGTCAAATATGTCCCAGTCCTCACCCTGCTTATTTTGCAAAGTCTGAGGTCATTATTTAAGTAGCATGGCCTCAGGCTTGTTGTGACTCTAAAATATCTGCAGGGAGGAGGTGAATTGAAAAAAGGTCATGCACTGAACATCTTCCATAAATTGTCCTCAAGACAAATTTGCAAACAAGTTTTCTTTGAATGGTGATGTTAACATGCAGCAATAATGACTAGCACTAAGGGATTTGGGTGAGGTAAAGATGAAAATTCACTTAGCTGGCAACTGTTCCCTTCCTTTTTGCCCATATAATAGTAGACTTTTAGAGTCTGGTAAATGGAGACTGGTCACAGCATCACCTCCTGTGCTGTGTTTCATTTCTAAAATACAGTATTTGCAGTGATGAAAGAGGTAGATATTCTCTTTCAAGATTTTGTCCACATTTTCCCCAAAGTCATATGTGATCAGTTCGGGAGCAGGAGAGAGGCTGTTGTGTGGTGGGCATCTCTTAGGCATCTCTTGGACGTAGACTGAGCCGCAGTGAGATAGAAGGCAGGAGTCAAATATTCAGGTCTTAAACATACAGGTCTCCATTTCAGTGGAGGAGCAACCGGAGGACTGCACACTTGGCAAAGGAAACTCAGAAAAGAAAGAAGTACTTGTTTCTGAAAACAAGTACAGAGCAGGTACTGTACAATAGCAGGTACTGCCAGAAGCCTTTATATAGACACAGGCTTATGTCCCAGCCTTTCAGCTTGCTGGGCATAAAACACCCTCTTTGCCAGCATGGAGTGCTAGACACTTCTTGTAGCTCCAGAGACACTTCAGTTCACAGATCCACATACATTTTCTCTGGGAAGCCAAAGTGCATCTGTCATTCTCCCTTTCTTCCCAAATGGAGACCAGGATGAGCTATGCATTTGTCATGTCCAGTGTGGATCACTGCAGTTCATTGTCTGGTTATGGTTAGTTCAAATGCACGGTCTCTCTTCTGTATTTTAGGAGCTTTGTTATCAGCTCACTCCCTACCTCCTTCCATGATTTAAGGCCTTAGTACATGCTGCAAAGCAATGAAAGGATCTGATTTCAATTGATTAAGCTGCAGTTGATCATAGCCAAAGCTGTGGGGGTCCTTTAGGATTACATGAATGAGGAAGCCTGGCACAGTGTGCAAGTGAGTTACAGGTGATGGTTATCCAGGCTGAGGGATCTGGGCACACCAAAACATCTGGAAAAAGGAGAAAGGAGACAGAGTTTGTTCACTTTCAGGAAACATCGCAAAGTGTTCCTCAGGTGATAAAGTCTTTGCTTTTTTAGCAACATTATTAAATTTCAGCTTAGGATGTTGATCCCTCCCTTTTTGTCCCAGGTCTCATTCTAACTAGGAGGAAAAATAAAACTGTAGGGCAGTGTTGCTGTCACAATTTACTTGACAACATCTAGTGCCTTCCATGATAGAGATTGACTAGATACAAAAATAAAATGAATGTAAATGTGGCAGAAGAATCTGTCACTAATTAAGTGAACTGATTACATGAGAAGAATAAATTCTCATCTCTCACACTATTTCCGCAACCGTCCTGGCTGTCCAACCTGATCCAGCTGATGTGTGAGTACAGCACTGCCCTCTTCTGGATATTGTTTGCTCTTCAGAGCCCTACAACAGCAGCTACACCTGAGGAGTATTAAGTAAAAAAGATAAGTTTCAGACAAATATGAACTCATCTTTCTCAAGAGATGCTTTGTCTTGGCATGGGCTGGCCAAATCCCTCCACTCCTTCTCAATGCCCCTACTCAACATCAGTCCCAGAGATGCTCAGAAGGTGAGGAAAGGACAAATTCTGTAGGCTCTGTGCTTCTAGCAGTGCTCCTTAGCTGCTTTCGCAACTCCTGGACCTGATACCAGAACTGTCCTTCCCTGGGCTGAATTTCCTCGTGGCCCATGCATTCTCTTGGTGAGCCTTGCTTCATCTTATTTTGCAAGTGGCATAGATGCTCACTGAAAGCTTCCTGGCAACCCAAACAACATCTTTCTGCAGTGTCTTTACCTAGCCAGTGGCACTCACCACTGCAAGAATCCATGAAATAAATGAACAAGTCATAACTCAAAACCAAATGAATCACCCCTCCAGCCAAGTGATTTCAGACAACAGCTAGATGTAGGGAATTTAGGATCCCCTACTGATTCCTGGTAAACAGCCTTGTTGTTGGAAGGGGTCTTCTGGTTGTTTTGAATATATCACCTCATCACTATCCTACTTCAGTCTTGCTTTGCAGATTTCTTGGAAATATCTTTAAGTAAGGCAAGATATTTTCAGCAATAATTTGCTACCTTCTGTACTGGTCTGCTACCATGTTATTCACAGTTTTAAGATCATAGAATGGTTAGTGTTGGAAAGGACCTTAAGATCATCTAGTTCCAACCCCACTGCCATGGGCAGGGACTCCTCACCCTAGACCATGTCACCCAAGGCTCTGTCCAACCTGGCTTTGAACACTGCCAGGGATGGAACATTCATAACTTCCTTGGGCAACCCATTCCAGTGCCTCACTCCCCTCACAGTGAAGAACTTCTTCCTTATACCTAACCTGAACTTCCTCTGTTTAAGTTTGAACCCATCACCCCTTGTCCGATCACTACAGTACCTGAAGAAGAGTCCCTCTCCAGCATCCTTGTGCGTCCCCTTCAGATACTGGAAGGCTGCTATGAGGTCTCCATGCAGCCTTCTCTTCTCCAGGCTGAACAGCCCCAACTT
>JANHGB010018415.1:0-21293 GCA_026283785.1 Coracopsis vasa | reverse complement strand
GTGTTATACCTTAGTTACTAAACTGTTCTTATCTCAACCCGTGGGAGTTGTATTCTTTTCGATTCTCCTTTCCATCCCTCCGGGAGCTTGGGGAGGGGGAGGAGGACTAAGTTGGGGTGAGTGAGAGAGCGACTGTGTGGACGGGCTTAAACCACGACACCTCCTAAATTAGTTTTGGGCAGACTTCTTCTCTAAGAGATTTTCTTTCCCCATCATCTCTATCAAAAAGACTATCTGTCATGGAGGATCCAACAGATCTGGACCAGCTTGAGCCAATGGAGAGGCCTGGTTGAGTACCTAACATTTGAATTATATGAATTTCTTAAAGAACAACTTAGTGGGGGGAGATAAAAAATATCTCAAGCAGTTTTTGCATTTGTCCAATCTGTATAGCACAGTCTTTTTTTGTTGTTGTTGCTGTTCTTATAATTCTGTGACTTAATGGGAACTGTCTCATTAACAGTGTATCTTTTGGGTTCATTGAGCACTGTGTTGAATTCCTCACACAGTGCTGATCCATCAGTCTTACAATTAATTCTGTTGGATATACTACAGGTCTTTGGTAGAGATGCTGCTTACCACCAGGACTAAGTGATTCAGAGTCTGGTCAATGGCAGTCCTTTGCTTTCCAAATGACTGTGTGGATTTTTGCAGATCAGAGGTATTTATTGACTTCATTCTGAGAGTGAAGAGTCCTGTGAAGCTCCACATTTTTTTGCAAATGAGGTATAACCTGGTAAATTTGAATCTGATTTGTGTCTATATAATGAGTTTAATGCAAGAGAAAACTAAGTACTTTTGAACCTGGTGCTTCATGACTTTCAACACTAAGAATTTATGCCAGTGGTTTCAGTATAAAATAGTATGAATCCATTTTATATTAAATGTAGAAGTTTTTGCACAATTCTATGCAAAATAACTTTTTATTATACTACAGTTCTGTGCAGTTTACTCTGTAATAGTGCTTTCAGGTAAGAGCTTAAAATTGGAGGTCATGTTTGCTTCTCATGAATATTAAATATCCCAGGATTATTTTCATAATCATATAGATTCATAGTATGCCCTTGAGCAGAGCTACATTTCCACCAGCACTGGGTAGTTCTGCATGCCTCCGCAATCAAACGGGTGTCTATAAGTTGAGACAATGCTTTGAAAACAGTCAAATTAGAGGCATGATATAAATGTACAAGAATACGTTTGAACAGCAGAAAATCCATCAAAAAAACACTTGCACAGCATAAATCTCTTGGATGCTGTGAATCCTCTCTTCCTACTACCTGTATGCAGAGGAGTTCTGTATGCTTGGACACATCAGTGCTCATGAGCAGGATATGGAACCATATAGCACAATTCCTATCTCCTCTCCCATTCCCAGGAGGGGTTATCTGTGCCTTTGGGTTTAGATAACTGAAAATTTCAAGGGTTAAATATTGGGATTGTCCTGGGATATTCTCCGTTTCCTTGCTTTGCAAGAAGTTTGGATTTCATTCTGGGGTTGCTTTCCATAGAAGCTTGGCTAACAGGGAGCCCTGTTCTTTCAGTCTATAAAATTTTTCTGCTGTACAGGTTTTTTACAGTAACAGATTTTGACCTGGGAGCTCACTGAATTTCTGGCTTCATATGGAAGTATACAGACGAAAGGAAAACGATCTCCCCTTGTTATATCCTGCAAGCATTCCTCCAAAAGAGGGGTATGACCCCTGCTGCACTCTTGTTCTTTAAACATGTGTTTGCTATAGTCATTCTTGCTCTGATCTAAGTCATAAGAGTTGACACTGGAGTGGACTGGCTCTAAAGCCATGGTCTGAGGAATTCTGAGGATATTTTTAAATGTAAGTTAAAAGATTCTTCTGGTTCCGATTAAAGCTGTTTGTTTCTTTAGTGAACAAGATAGTAAGGCAAAGTCAGAATTGTTTTCAGTGTAGTAGAAAGAAAAAAAATCCTTTTTCGGAATTATTTAATTGTAAATTCTATAGAAACCTATACTGTACTGTTTGACACTGGAGTAGACAGGCTCCAGTTTTCATCTAAGATCCGTTCACAGATCCTGTGTTTATGAGTATTTGTGAATGTATCTTGAATGTTCTGGTTTCAGCTGGGATAAAGTTAATTTTCTTCCTAGTAGTTGGTACAGAGCTGTGTTTTGGATTTAAGATGAGAATAATGTTGATAATGCACTGATATTTCCATTGTTGCTGAGCAGTGCTGTTCTTATCTCAACCCACAAGTTTTCTTACTTTTACCCTTCCGATTCTCTCCTCCATCCCACTGGGGGAGAAGTGAGTGGCTGTGTGGGGCTTTGTTTCCTGGGGTTAAACCACGACAGATGTATTTGTGACTGTATCTGACATGGCATCTTCAGATCTCTGCATCTCAGGAAATTTTACAAAACTGACCTAAAAACATCTTCTATGATGTATGCATATACTTTTCTCCTCCCCTCTATGCCAGCTGAATCAAGTAGTTACAACATATTAGCATGCATTTTGTTTGTATACAGTCAGCTGCCTATGAACATATAGATACACAGAAAGTATTTGGTAGCTTTGCGACCTTGAGATATGAGCCATTCATCATTGACTAGCCTAAGAATACACATCCTGGTATGTTTTATTCATAACCCTATATGTGTGTGTAAATATACACATATATGCAAGTAAATATTCATTTTGTACATATTACACATTATAATGAGTGCGACTTATCATTTGAAAAATGAAAGACAGTGGGAAAAATTCTTGCAAGTGACTGCTGTTTTCTCCTTTGATACCTTTCCAAATTGATGTTTCCATCTCATTGTTTTTGTATTTGTTTTTAACTTTATCTAAAAGATTTTAAAATGGGGTATTATTTAACAAAGAAGAAAACTTTACCACTTTCTCATGTAAAGCTAATGTGACAATAAAACTGTCAACAAGGAGGCAAGATCAGTCTCACAAAAATCTTGAAACCTCTAAGTGGAATTTGCATAAAATAGTTTTGGTATTATTATTCACTGTTCTTTCACTGACAGATATGTCAAGGCCTTAAAACCTAAAAGAACAATTATGCTATTGTATCTCTCGGAGGATTCAAGGGGTGTGTCTTTGGTGAAAAAGTGCTATTAGAGCTTTGAAAAGCAGTAAAAAGACAGCCCAAGGGGCTCTTTAGCTAGTCATTTTAAAAAGAATGCCTGGGCTTTAAGTGTCTTAAAGTACATTTATTCAACTCTTACTTTGTGCTTTAAAAAAACTGCTAATAATTAATGGCTGTAACATTTTTTAACATTTGCATTAGCTATAAATAAAAACTTGATAAAACCTTTATTGATTAACTTAAACTGTGATTCTTTTGTGAATGTTTCTATATTTCTGTCAAGCATATTGCAAAGAATTATATATAAGCTTTTTGGTTAGGCTAATATTGAGGAAATCATCGAACAATTATAGACCAAAACAGGAACTAATCAGTAAATCCATTACTTGAACAAGCTAGCTTAACATAACATGTCTGACATTAAAAATGAGGGATTGATAAGTAATGTATCATTACAGCTGGATGTGCCATAGAAGTCAGCAGTCCAAATGTAATTTTATATTAAGCATGTTCATGATTTTAGCTTTAGACTTGCTGGAGTTTGAGTAAAAATATATATTTTGAAGTTCTCACTAGAGAACAAGTTGGAACAGGCCTGTAAAGTATAAAATCACTAAGCAAAGAAAGAACATGTAAAATAAGTATAAAAAATGGATTGGACTTGAGAATATGGAGCAAAGAGACATCAAAAAGAATTTCAATAGGAAAAATCAAGACCTGAATTAGCAAACTTTAATTGTTGTCGAAACTTGCCAGCTAATAAATGTACTTTAGAGTAAGACCAAAAATGGCATGAAATTAATTTATTTCATACACTTTACTGTAGAACGGAGTAATTATGAACTTGGCAGCCAGGTGCTAGATTGGCCAGAGACCAGCTTAATATACAGTATTTGATTATAAAATGATTCATTACAAATATGGCAGGTCTGTCTCTTTCTTATCAGGATTGTCATATATCAATATAAAGCAAATGCGGAAAAAGTGCTGACCTTCACCAGCTATTTTTATTATAAAAGCATACATTGCTATTACATATAGAGTACACTGAGGTGATATTCAGTTCTCACAGTAATAGACTCTTTACAGCTACTAGAGATATGTGGAAACTCTTAGAGGAGTCTGCTCAAAACAGAAAACCAGGAAAAATAATTACACTTAAAATTTTGTAACAGACAGAATACAGCAACTTACATTAACTTTCTTATAAATAGCACTGCAAGTCAGTAACTTCATCTTAATAATATTTAGATATTCTATACACTAACTATAGAAAATACCATAAAAGACAGAGTAATGCTAATTATTTGTAAAAATTAAGCTGTAAATTTTTTAATGGTGGCCAGTCTAACAAATTGTGAGTGATTGGAAAGTCTGATGAGGTATATATTAGGTTATGTCCATATAATTTCAATTCTGTCATGCCAATATTTAGGTAAAGCTGGCAGCATTCGATTTCTGATTCTGGATATTAATCTATATTTTATGTGATATTCACTTAATGCTTAAGTAAGTACTCATTCTATTTAAACTCAGTATGAATCTTGCAGGATGTAGCATGCAGTTATGCAGGACTCTGGTTTTGCATTATGCAGTTCATTTTGCATTTACACTGCTGGAAGTTTTGTCATCCTACAGACATGTAGAGTCAGGGGTTTTGTTTTGTGATTTTGGTCACATATTTGCTATATGCGTGAAAACGCATAGTTGTGCATAGAAAAATAAGCAGACCTATGCTTCTGTATTAGAACTTAATTTATTGCAACATTCTGGTGCTGGCACTTGGGCCAACATGCATCCCACTATTAGGTGATTTAGGATTCTGCAAAAATATATTATACAAGTGTGGATGGATAGCACTATAAACATAAGACTGAACCATACCTCTTATCTGTCCTTGAATTTTAGGATTATCATTGACTTTGCATGAAATATTCTCCCTATCCTTCCTCAATGTATAGCAGTGTTGTCTTTTAAAGATTAGGATTTATAAAGCAGACCATAATTGTCAGATTTTAAAATACAGTTAGGCTTTCTTTCAAGCTGCATTCTTTGTTAAAAGCTGCTTAAATTCTCATACATCTAATGATGTCTTTTTAATGACTTTCCTTGATTTAAACCCTTCCTCCATAATTTAATTTTTCTTCTCCTTTTCTTTTTGTCCCCAGCTAATGTAAGAGCATTCTGATAGAACCATATTTAATTAAGGAAGTGGGCCAAATTCTGCCTTCAGTTAAAACCCATTCTCTGTTTCAAAGTTGGTGGACAATGTGGAGATGGAGACTGAGGTGGTATTATCCTAGCTAATAGATTTTGTAAAACAGCAGGCAATGAGCTTGGTTAGAATGGGGCAGTGGTCAAGCACAGACCTTATTCCTGCAAATCCTGAGTGGACAGGCAGCAGGGGAAGCACTTGCAGCTTTTGCTCTGAATGCTTTAGGCAAAAGCAGTTTCACTCCATTTCTACCCCAGTGTTCTTACCAGCCTTTGCTGTACTTTTTCATTTAGGCATTTCATCAGAAGAATGTACTGACAAGGAATTTAAAAGAAAAATAAGGAAGTGGCCTTGCTATTTGGCTAAAAAGGGGTAGCAAGGAAGAGACCATTATTAGTTTGATAGAGAAAGAGGGAGTCAGCTGTTAGAGCTGGAATTGCTGCCAGAGTGGTGAGGAGGAGGTGCAGTAAGAGCCAACTTGAATAAATAAGCAGAGGAAAGCTCTGAAATGGGGGGAAGGAACTTAAATGTCATAATCAGGGGATTGATAGATTCAAGGTGTGGGAAAGATACATCAGGTCAGACTGAAAGGCAAGGCAGAAATTCCTTAGTTATACAGGATTGTACAGAGAAGAATGTGATATGAGCACGTGGGAGGCTAGAAAGGAAGATCTGCTACAAACAAGGTAGTAAGGGTAAAAACAGAAGATAAGGACCTGAACAAGTGTTTATAGATATGGTCATAAAGAAATGTCTGACCATTGAAGACAAAATTCAAGAAGAAAGGGTAGAATTTGTATACAGCCTTCTTATAGAAGGAAAAATTGAGAAGAAAGAAACCAAAGAACCTATCAAAGCTGTGGGCCTACCCAAGAGAATAGATTGTGGGTTTGTTGTATGCAGTGAATGATGTCAGTGCGAGAGGCACTCAAAATAGTGTTTCTGAAATGTGACAGTGGTAATGGCTTTGCAGATGTGTGAATCAGAGAAGTTGGCCCAATTTTTTTTTTTTTTTTAAAGAAGATGGGCTTTCTTACGCAACAGAAATACCATCCTCGCTCCCACAGAATTCTTTAAGAGTTACCCTTTCAGGCGTAGTATTTGTTTTCTCTAAAGAAAAACCTTCCTTTCTCTAAGAATCTCCAGAAGTCAACATATCTCTTTTGTATAGGTATATGTAAGTTCAGAATTATGCCCTGCATGTGTCACTAGGTTTGTTCACTTAGCTATTAATAACTAAGTTTGCTTTTTGGTATACCCTTTTGTGCTAGAAATAGAAGTATGTCTTGCAGATGCTTCTCTTAGGCCCTTAATGTCCAGTTCTCTTGAACACAGAAGGAAAATTCCAAGAAATATTAATTAATCTGTTCAGATTACTACACTATGAAACATTTGTTTGTGTCTTGTAGCATCTTGATCTGAGTGAGGTATTTACATTGGTATGGAAAGTGTATTAAATATTTAAGGTTGTGTGTCAGTTTACTAGTTTTGGTGCTTTGGGGACAGGGACTATTATTTACTGTATATCACAAACAACACCAAGTACAAGAGGGCCTCGACCTACTAGTCCTCCAGGAGCTGCTGCAATAAATAATAGTAGTTGGGGAACAGTCTGTCATTCTAACATGCTGCTGTTACTGTTGTAGTTTAAAGTGAAGTGGAAGGATCATCTTGACAATACTTACTAGTTCTGGTTTTTGGTGGTTGATATTGTCCTTATTACAGTAAATTCAGTAAAAGATGTTGTGTCAAGCCCTGACCCTGCTGAAAACCCCAAACTTCTAATGAATGCAGGTGTGCTCCAGGTGGTTGGCATCCTTCACAATCAACCCCAATTCAAATACAGTCATACACACATACCCCTACTGTATACTGGGCACAACACTTAATCATCTGTGTGAAACAGTAGTAATACCTGAACTCTGTGATATCATCACCCTAAGGAGGGACAATGGTTAAACAATAATACTAAAGTGAAGCTGAGAATGTTGTGGCATACTAAATGTTCTTTGCTTTTCTATACAACCTCTATTGTCCTTCAGGGACTGAATAGGCTTCTTATTTCACCAAAATGAAAGACCAGAACAGTGCTGCCCTGCTTATGGGATCAGCTGTGGGTCTAAAAGCAGGTTGTGCTGCATTATCAGTGTCTAAGAAACCTGGAATTGGTCCTGTCTCCTCAAAAAGATCACAGGGAATGTGAGGAGTTAACAGTGGGATGAGAACAGACCCCCAGATTTAGCTTCTATATAGTAATAGTAGCATATCTTAATTTGGTGGTGTCTTAATACTTTCTGGGTGTCAGTATTTGGATAATTCAGATGGTGTCACCTGTCATTAATCTATGCCTCCTTCACCAGTCAGGATTCTGACGTCTGTGGGTGGGTAATCAGAGAACCAGTACATGAAAAGTTTCATTGTGCTCCCTGTTGTTTCAGATTTAAAGAAAGGCTTGCATGCCTGAAAGCTTGTCTGTTCTTTTGTAACTATGTCAATTGGTTTAGCAAATTCTGTTAGCTTTCTGTACTAACCCTGCCTCTAATCTATTGCTCATTGCACTGTGTTTTTTCCTTAATTACCCTTAAATACAATCCCTTCCTCTTCATTTTTGCCTTGTCTTTCTATTTTTCCTTCTGTCACCCTTTTTCATATATTTATTTCCCATATCTGCCATCCTGTTTTGTTTTAAAACCCAGAACATAAACCACAAGTTTAAAAATCACACCTTCCAACTATGCTGGTTATATTGACTTGGCTTGAGTCTCCTTTCATACTTATAAGACTTTTGTCTTTTTCATTCTATTAATCTTTGCTTTTGAAAGCTTCTGCATTCTCGTAATAGCAGCCTGTTTCGATGGATAGCAGCGTTGCAGGACAGACTCTGAAAAAAAGCTAGTTAGAGTAAGATTTGTCTTGACAAAAATGACAGTCAAAAAGTTTGATCTGACAGTATTTTCATCTGATTTGGGAGGAAAAGTACTTTGAAAATTTTCAGAGGAGACCAGAAAATCATTCAGGAAGGTGAGTATTAAAGTTAAGTTGATTTTTTTTTCCCCAGTCATTGAGAGAACATGCCATTACTAACAAAGGAATTCACAGAAATCACCCAGTCCAGAGTTACTTGTATATTGTAATGTTCCGAAGCACTGTGCAGATACTTAACTAAAACCATTTTTCAACTGGAATGAAGATTAGGAGTATGCAACAGTTTTTATAATTCTGTAATTATAAAAAATATATTAGGAGTTAAGTTTACATTTTGAAATATTCGAAATTGCAGAAAAGCACATTCCAGGAATCTAAAAACATGCGACTCTTTCTTTTGGAAAGTAACGCTGCTTACCTTACCACCTTTATATTCCTTTCATTCCTACTATGTAAGATCTTATTTTTTAGTATTGAGGGCTTTTTCTAAGGATCCCTTTTTCTAAGAATATAACTAGGAATTCTGCTGCTGCTGTATTATTTAAATTGGAATGGTTCCTGTAAAGCAAACGGATTCTGTAATTTTGTGACTTTTCTGGAACCTAATGCCTTTCTGTTTTCTCTCCTGAGCTTCTGGGACCAGCAAAGTGGAAGATATATTTTATTATTTTCTCTGAGGCTTGGAGGTTCTCTGTTTCTTGGTTTTAATTTTTGTAAGCCTGTGAGTTGCTACGTGGTTTTGGAGAGAGTGTAAGTATATTGCAGGTCATCGCAGCCATTATGTCAATGCATTCATTATTGATTTGAGGAATTTTCTTACCTTTTCTTATGTGACTGTGCATCCTGCATGTCTCCTGGAGGGTTGGTGTTTAGAAGAACTTGTTGACAATGCATCAACTTACATGGACAGTAGAAATCTTGGTTTACCTCCTGTGGTTGCAGTGACATTTCTTCAAGAATCAGGATGATGGAGAATCAAGAGAAGGAGCTTACCAAGAGAGCCTTGAGAACAGCCTCTGCAGGTGTGCTTTAGGCACATTATTTTAGTCAGGTCTTCATTTCCCTAAGGAGAAATTGGCTGAAGAAGCAGAAGAAGGTAGAACAAGTTGTTTTGTTAGTATTTTTGGTGCAGTCAATAAAGAATGACAGCTTTCTGAGAAGACTGTAGATAGAATGAACATTTACTATCTTTTTGGTGAGGAATAAGAACAAGAAAAGAAAAGGGAGCAAGTGCTTGAGTTTACATATAAAGATATAAAAAATTGCAAAAAGGCAGAGTTTTGGTTGTAACACACATATTTTCCTCTTCTTGCCTCAGTGTGTTTGTCTTGCATTATATTTTGAAGAATGGATGAAGAGAGCTTAGAGAGGTAACTTTTATCCATCTCTTTCATTAAAGTTTACGTTCCCAGTAGTAATTCAGACATAGTTTTACATACAAGTCAATTGCAAGTATTAAACATTTTCAATACATCCTTGAGAAAATTCCTGATTATTCTCTTTCCTATTGCAAAATTGCTCTTACCTCCCCAAGACATCATGGAGAAGTTAATGTAGAAATGACCTGCTGAATGACTTCTAAGGAGCTGTCAAATCAGGCTCTTAACTGAAGGCAAATTTTGACTACTACTGTGGCCTATCACTTCCCCATCATATTGAAAATATCTGTTAACGGGTGTACTGAAAAAGAGTATTCTTCAACTTGTTGTAGTAAACAATAGTGCAGAAAAAACAGTATTATAAAATTTCATGTGACCATTTGAGAAAAGTGCTAATTTCATGGGGAGTTTTAGGAAAAAGTGCCAATTTCATGCAAATTCAGAGGAAAAAGATAGATTGGAAGGTTTTACTTGGGAAGCATAAAACCTGTAATGACTGTAAAAGATATACAAGCCTAATAATCATGAAAGCAACACTCTTTTACTAGTATATATTAATCGCCTCATATCATGCTGACAAAATGCAGAAACATGATGTTTTACTCCATGTATGATGAAAGGCAGCTTTACATTAATTTCCAAACTGGTCTAAAAGTGGATTCTTAAATCAATGTCTTTTGGAATTCTCTGGGGGTTCAAATAGTTCTGCCTCCTTATAGCAACCTCAAAGTATCAAGGTCATTCTGAGTTTAGATGTCTAGCCCATGTGAATAAATAAGTGTGGTTGCTTAGTTGAACAGACTATACGAGGCTGAGCTTTCTGTTATTGCTCCTTCTCTTTTTACTCACTGAGGTTTATGGGGGCATGGACAGAGCATCTTGTATGAAAGCAGCACATTCAGACAGTGATTGATAGGAATATTTTACTGTTGAATTTGAAATGAATGTAAAATAAAGGCAAGAAAAATCAGAATCAGTTTTGTGATTATTTAGATTTTCAGTGATTTACTTGACTTCTCTGCTATCATGTAATTGGTGAGAGAGGTGAAAAAATGTAACATGCATCCTTTGGAAGGGCAGAAACTTTGTAATTTGAATGTGTCTATTTGCAAAGCTGCTCTGTGGTGTCAACACCAAACTATAGAAATCTCTAAAGCTAATCTTATTCATGATGTTTGTCACCTTGAGATGCAATTGCATGTGAATGAATGATATTGCCTGTTTTTAGCTATGCTGAGCTAAAACCAGAAACATGTTTTTATAGATTTGTATATAATTGAAATGGTAGAATTACTGAATGAAGGATGTTTACCATATCTGATTTCTCTCTTTCTTTGAAATTCAGTGTTTAGGCTCCTTCATCTACATTTTTTGATTATTAATCTCTGTAACTGTGCTTGAATTGGATTATAAATTATAAATTTATAAATTATTATAAATGGCCTAAAATAGTCATAAACTAAAACAATATTCATGGTACTCCAACAGTTTCTTTGCAGAGTCACAGAAAAAAAAAAAAAAGAAATATATGTCAAAGTCAAAATGTGTGACCTCAGCTATTCCCAAAGTGGTTTGAAAAGCACTTCCAGAAGAATGAGGAGATGGACTATAACCTGCGTATAGTGAAGAAAGAAATTGTATAGTGTCCCTCATACAGAATGCTTAATAGAGAGATGACTCTTTATGGAGTTGTAACTTTAAAAGGCAGTTTTATTGACTTACAGGATACCTGTAAGTCCAGCAAAAGATTAAACATTATCTCAGAGAAGTCCACTATAGTTTAGCAAGAGATCAAACAGTTCCATTAAGAGTGCAGTAGGAGGTAAAATATATTTATAGCAAAGGTTTATGTAGCTCTGATGAGGCCCCCCTAGGGAACGGGAAGAGACTCAGTAGGTGAGAAGGAGATAAAGGAGGGGGGAGATGGGTGGGCAATTATTGCCAGTCTAGAAGGAGGAGGCAGAACAAATTATTCTAATGGTAGTTTTTAGGAATACATCTTGAATGCAAAAGCTGATAGCAATAATTGAATGTAATAAAATCCTAGACAATGAACTTTCTTTTAGCACAAACATGTCAAGACAAAAATATCAAGTCACATAAAGACCCTCAACCCCCTTCCTGACATCATGGTTCAACATTAGTCATGACTGGCAAACTTACCCTGAACTCACTGAAACAAAATTAAAAAAAAAAAAGCCACAATGGGAAAATGGTGAAAACTGTTTCTTATTTTTCCACTAGTTGTGGTTGGGAGGACTTCTAGAGGTGCATCCTTATTGTAACCACTGAACGAAAAAGAAGAGATAATATTATCACACTTCTAAAATCCTGGAAATAATGGAGGGTTTAGGTAAAGAGTCTAGCTGAGGTCATAGATTTACACCACAAACTACCATGCTAAATCTACAGAAATAATTAAAAAGCTACACTTTTTTGCTTTCATGGCTGGTTGTAAAATCTCAAACCACCTCAGAACAGAGCACAGAATATGCCATTCTTGCCTGAAGATGAAAGGAAAACAAGAGAACTGAGGAGCCAAAGACTCACTTTGAGTCACAACGAACTTCTGCGAGTGCTTAAAAAAGTGTTCCTGTGTTTTTACTTTATTCTTGAGAGCCACACTGCCCCCTCTGCACCCAGCACACCGAGTACCTTCCTTCAGGATCCCAGCACAAGTGGTTTCTAGTCCTAGGGCTGAGGCCATCTGTGGTTTTTCACATAGAAGACAGTGATTATAGAGCATGATTCTGACCTGCACCAGGATTATAGATCATGATTCTGATCAGATATGACAAAACTGTTGTTAAAAAAAAATAACAAGGAGGGCCAGAAGAATTTTTATTGTAGCACCAAATAACTCCATTAAAATCTGTAAGAGGTGAGGT
Organism: Coracopsis vasa; assembly: GCA_026283785.1. Classification (NCBI taxonomy): domain Eukaryota; kingdom Metazoa; phylum Chordata; class Aves; order Psittaciformes; family Psittacidae; genus Coracopsis; species Coracopsis vasa. The sequence goes on along the minus strand of JANHGB010018415.1, from coordinate 8,811 downwards.
CACCAACTGGGGAGCAAGGGCAACCAAGGGCCTGCAAGGGTTTTGTAGTCATCTGAGTTATCACATATATACTGTTTGATACAGTGAAATAGATAGCTACTGGTTACTGAAGACTTGACATACCAAACTGATAGAAATATTACACCTTATGGGAAGCCAGCACACATCATCGGTACAATTCACTGATAATCTCTGATTAAAGGTATTGAAAAGGGTGAACACCATCAACCATGTTTAGCTCACAGTAGAAAGAAGCAAACTACATCCACAATACAAGAAAAAAAATCACATTTCCATCTAAATCTGCTATAGACAATTTTTCAATGCTTGCAATATTAAAATGCATGATATTAACTGGACATCAGGGTTCAGGATCTATACTTGGTTTCTGAGGCTTTAAAAAGTGCATTTCTGGGAAATAATGCCACTTCTGTCTCTTTCTGCCACCTCTCAAAAAAAGAAATCCCGGTATCTTTCCTTATACTTTTATGAAGATCTAGACAGTAGAACTTCATATACATTGAGTTTTGTTTATTAGATTCATTGGCAAATGAATCATCTACCATGCCACATCTTTTCTTTCTTAAGTGGGTAGAGCCTTAGGCCTTGCATCAAATTGTACAGTACACAATTTTTGAAGTTGAACCAATTTTATTTCTAGTTCACAAATTATTTGATTGAGTCAAGTGCAGTCATGAGATGGAAAAGTGGTGATAGATGACTATGATAAATGCACTTTAAAGAAAAGTGCCCCAAGAAAGCTGCACAGATGTATTCAGCTGCATAATATCAGATTTCCATGAAAAGGGTAGCCATTGATATGCTAGAAGAACTCCCACTAATGGAATCATAATTAGTGCAAGCTACTTACACCCTGTGCAAAGTCAGCTTTCCCTTGTCACAGATAAGCAAGTAGTAAAGCTTTGTGCTTTACTACTTTTATTTCCAAATAGTCTTTAAATTAAACCCTTTCTCAGACAATAACTGGAGATTGGAATTACCTACTAGAGCTGTATTTGGAATTGTGCTTGCTATATATGTATCATGTGTGATGCTGAAATTAAGTTTTGATGTGCAGTAGTGTGGAATTGTTCAAGGACTCTGGACTGCTACTTGAGCAGCTAGTACCATGGACTACAGGTTTGACTGTGCTTCTGTCTGAATTAGCTGCATCAAAGTATCTTGGGTACTTCGCAATGAAATCACTGTAATCTGGATGTACTCACAGAACAATGAAAACACAGTGAAAATAAAGAAAATGAGTGATGTTGATAATTTATCCTGGAAAAGGAATATTTTTTCTTCAGTCATAGGATTTTGGTGTTAGAATTTGGCCTATGACAAAAAAAAAAAAAAATCAGTTTAGAGTGAGGATATTATCTCCCACACTACACCTGCTCTCCTCTGTAACTGATGTATGGATGGCTGCATCCCCAGTCAGGGCAAAGACTTCAGAACTGCTAACGCTGCTAAAATAAGGATTCACTTCTAGAACATTAAAGCACTCAATTGGTCTGGCTGATTTTTTTTTTTTTTTTTAAATGGATATGTACTTAGGTCTTAGCTGTGCTGCTGCTGGCTGTGGTCTCACTGGACTGTATGGGCTACAGTCCCAGCTCTGCGGGCCAAAGAGTAGTTGCAGTGGATTCGGCAGAGGACCATGTATAGCTGCCAGTTGAGAAAAGGGAGCTATTTGTCGATGCAATATGAAGAATACAAATGAAATCTGGAAAACTGGGTTCTTTAAGTTTGGTGTACTGCCACTGAAAGCAATGGAGCTTCTCTGATTTATAGAAGATGAACATCTCAACTGTAATATTTTATTATTGCATTTTAGTGAATAATTGAATATGAGGAAACTGTGCACATTGTATAGATTTTTTTGTAAGGAGAAACAGGATTTTGCCAAACTTTTAATGAGAAGTCAGTCTTAGTGTGTAAATTCCATTATTGTCAGTGGGCGAATGTGTAAAGCATGACTGAATCAATCTCATAGTCTTTATTTTAAATTGTTCAGTATTAGTTATCAAAGCATTTTCTGTAGTTCACTACCCTGCTCAAATAGCAGGATTCACAGCAATATTACTTGGTAAGAAAGGGTTAAGAAGTGAAAAATAAAGAGCTCCAAGTGTCATTGTTTTAGTACCAGTAATGTTATGTCTCTGCTACAGTGCATAAAGAAGAAATGCTGACAAGAAAAAAAATCACACTTTAAAAAACTTTTCTGAGTCGAAGGAAGGTACTTTTAAATTTGTGCCAGTTACAGTAATTAGTAAACTTGTTCTTAATAGTGTTGTTAAAATGTAATTTTTTCACACTTTCTCTGACTTTGACACTGCTGCTTTTTAAACTTCATTTTGCACTTTGTTCCATTGTTCTTTAATCTGCTGCACTTTGCATTTAGTATCACTGAAATTTCGCACTTACTATGTCAATAACATCTGGCAAAATTGCCACCTATTAAGAGTAAGTGTTCTTTTTTCTCCTGTGAGAAATGTGATGGTGTATTATATTGGTTTCCCTTGAGAGGCTAAGGAGACAATTTTAAAGCAGATAAATGCATTAAAGAAATAACCTGAACTACAAGAGAAGGTTAACGAAAGTCAAAAACTTTTTACTCTTTTTTTCACGCCCCCTTTTTTTTTTTTTTTCTTTTGATAAAAGCATCCTGTACATGTGGGGAGTGAAAAAATAGTTCAGTTATTCAATCTTCTGCACATTTGGATGTATGTTACCTTTCATAATGCTGCTGCAGGACACGTTATGTTCTTAAAGGCTTTTATCTAGATCAATATTTTTCTGCCGATGTTGGATATGTGTTAGTTTAATGCTGTATTGCAACAAGTGTGCTGATAAGTTGAACACTGTTGGGTTAGTGTGAAAACACGGGAGTGGTTTTCCAGAGGTGCTGTAGACAGGAGCAGGCGTGGCTTTGAGTTCTCTATCTCTGTGGTCAAGCACTATTTCTGCTCACTTGTGCACAGAGGAGTGAGCACCAGGCTCCTTCTTACCACAGAAATATTCTACTGAAGGAAGATGAGATGGGTTAGAATGAAGTAATCACCTTAGGCTCCTCTGTACTTACTAGTCCAGCTAGAAAACTTCCTGACCTTTTGCTTTCATCATAGCTGGAAGATTGACTCACTTTGGGAGTACTGTCTTGAGTAAGACCTTCCTGAGTTAGGACACAGCATGTATGCCTGTTTATAGCCTGGCTTTTAAAGTGTATAACATATTCCTTAAATATATAAATATCTTGAGTATGCCTGTGATTCTTATGTATACATTGCTAGTAAATGAAACTGAATTTATGGAATGAAGTACAGCCTGAGTGACAGACTTTTCTTTTGCCATGGATAAAATCTGGGTGAAACTGAGCTGCCACCTATGCCATACATATGCCGAAATGGTGCTGAAATTCAAATAATTGCACACAAGGCAAGGAAGGAAAAAGCTTCACAGAAGGAAATTCTGTAGCACTGTTTACACAATGGGGTCTGTTTTCATAATACTGCCTCCCATGGCATCGCAGGAATGTGAGCTGGGAAGGGCTAAGGGAAATACAGTGTGTTCCAGAGACTGTCAAAGATGTAAGGAATCTTTCCATTAACCTTAGGAGAGCTTTGGCCTGAGCCTGCATCATAAATGCAAACTATATGGCCTGATTGAAGAAACAGGAGGGATAGGAATATAATGAACTGAGACACAGGGATGTGGGATTTTGGTACTTTGGCAGATGGTGGAAAGGCATTCCATATCTGTAAATCCTCATGTCAGGACTCAGTGTTGCAAACACAGTGATATCTAGCTTTGCATGAGGGATGTGAATTTTGTATCCAGCTACATGCACAGCTCCAGTTAGCATAATGAGAACTGTGCGTATATTGGATCACAGAGGGAGTAGACTTGAGCAGAAGGAGATCTGTCTCTGTGGAATAGCAACTTAACTATTAGACTAAAGAAAAGGATTGTTCTAAAATTGGTACACTTGATCTTTATTCAGCATATTTTTAAAGACTAAATAGATACATTCTTCATCTTCTCCTCACAGATATGTGTATGAGACTAAAAACATAAATGGCTTGAATTTGTATGTTTGAATTCAGAAGAAATTTTACTTGAATAAAGCAACATGGGGATGAGTACGATGCCTTAGTGACTTAGATATATAAAATTATTATATAATACATTTATTCTGAAATAATTTGAACTAATAATATTACAGAGTTGTTATCTAGATATAGTACAGTGCATCTTGCTATAGTTTTCAGTTTGCACGTAATATTTATAATGGCATTTCTTAGCTTGTTTTAGTATAAATCTACCCAGGTGATGTGTTACTGCTTAAACTTTGTGTGTGTTGAAGGACACAGAAATAGCAAAATAGAGCATGCTTGAACATTTTCACTGTTTTATTTCTTGTATGTATACAATTAAGGTACAGATGCAGATATTTGCATCTGTATTATATTATGAAGTTTACATACTACTGGTTACAAATAATGAGGTTGTGAAGAATAACAATTGTCTTTCTCTTTCCAGATTTTGCCTTTCCTTAAATTTCTCTTCTTGATGCTTTATTGGCTGCAATTTAAAAATCTTTTCCCTGACATGAATGCATTTTCTTCTGACAAAATGACTCTTCTGACACTTTTTATTTTAAAACAATATTTATCAACAAAAGATTGCACAAATAACACTGTAATGAGCACAAACATGAATCAAATGCTCATGTGTTGTCCGGCATAATACTGCAGGATCATTGTTAGCCCTCCTTTTAAAACTAAGTCACCTCGAATTTCTTAAATCGGAAAAGACATCTTGTTTCCTTATTCTGAAAATCCACCAAGAATATAAGGAACCAGTGGTGGTCCATTAACTTCCAGTTGGAAACTCAAGCAAGTTCTTAAGGTGACTGCATGACTAAACTGCCCCAAATCAGTTATTTTTCTGTTTAAAGACATGTTGTAGTAGATTACATGCAGCTAGCTCACGTGAGCCTTGTTCACACTTTGTAATGCTTTTCTTGGTAGGTAGTTCCCATGATTTCCTGGGGAGGACTTAGAGAATAAGTCAAGGTTTGGCAACTTTTCAAAGTTGAGGTGCCAGATGGTATTTTTCTTTCCCAAATTAGAAGTTAAGCATGCTGTTAGAAACTCAGCAAGAGCTGGGAGATACTGCCTTTCACAGAAGCAAGATGCTGCCAATCACCTTATTGGAGGTATCATCTCTCTGCACAAAGCTGTAGTTTCTCAGCCCCTGTTGAGCTTGGAAGGTGGGGGAGCCTCTGTCTCTCACACGTGCCCCTCTAAAGAAGTGCTTTGTCTCCCAGCTCCCAAGCCTGTGTAATCCCTGCTGTATGCCATTAAGAGACTGCTTGTGGACCATCCTGGCCATCCAGACTTAAGGCTGGGGATCCCTAGAAAAAGAATTTTGTTGATAGAGCAGAGATGGCATAATCTAACCCTAGTCAGGTTTGGATTATCTCAGTGGTGTGTCCATCTGATAGTTGTTTTTCTGCGTGCTCTCTATTTTCATTGTCCCCATATTGGGGCTATTTTTGAGGTTGCTAGCTTTTTCCTCCAAATTCAGATTTAAACAGGTTACTAAAAGGTCAGGTCTTCAGCCTATAGGGAGTATCTTTAGGCAGTTATATTCACAGAAGGTGTTTCAGGGAAAACAAAATTGCTGCAGGTAGGCAAGTGATTAAGCTTCCAGGACCCATTTTCTGGCACCTGAAAGCTGGCAAATATGATAGTCTACTTCCCTGTTCATCTGCAGTCTGTCAGATGAAAGCTGCTGCATCTTGCATTTCTGAGATTCTTTCATGTCACCAGAGGTCATGATCCCTTGTCTGGGAATCACTGAACTCGTTCGTGAGGGTAATCTTGCAAACTGGCAAGCATTGAATCTCCACAGAGATGCCTTGTGGCATAAGGTCCTTTAAGTCTCCTACTTCGTGAACTAACAGGAGCGAGAAATGTTAGAAAAATGGCACCTTTTATAACCTGTGAAGTTAGAGATTTTCTTGCACTGCTAACCAGTGCTTTCACTCAGTGAACAGGAATCACAAACATAGTAAAAAGAGAGGGGGACTTTCTGGAGCAAGTAAACACAGATCCGTAAAGGTGATCTAGCCTATGATTCAAACCAAGTGTAGGCTCCATGCCCTTCAGCTGTCTGAATAAGGCAGGTGTAGCCAAGCTGTGGCTCCTGAGAGGAGTCTCAGTAAATGCTTACATGGCTCCAGTGACAGAGTCCTCTCATGCAACTAGTAGGAGCCCTGCTGAGTTGTCTGAATTCATGGTAGTCAGCAAAAGCTTTGAAAGACAACACCAACGAACTGCTTTATCATCCACATACCTGTCCAGTAGCAGAGCTTATTGGCTTCTCGGGCGTGAACATAGCTTTTCCATGAGTGTAGACATCAGCAGATTGACCTCTGACTAGATGCTGAGGCATGTTGGAGAACTGTCATTAGAGGTCCAGAATCCCTTGAATCTACCGACTGACAACTCATCTCCCACCATATCAGAAAAACAGAGTGCAGAAACCTATGATGATGCTCTCTCCATCAACCTATCAACTTAATACCACTTTTAAACAAGAAGCTCAAACCAGCTTGACATTTAGCAAGATTGCTCTGATACAACAAATATGTTGTAAGCCTGAAGACAGGTGCATTACCACTAAGAAGGATTTTGTTATGAATATTCTCATTACAGTGTGCCATGGTTAACTAACAGCATACAATTTGTGCCTTGAAGTTCAGCTTTGCTGTTGTTAAATTGTCACATGTTTTTATGTTAATCTTTTAGATTAAATGGTAAATATAGAAGTCTTTATTCCATTAACAAAGTAGTCATTAAGAGATGGTGATTGAAATAAAATGGGGAGAAATATAAGTTCTGTATCGTATTAAATCTGAAATTACTGTGTAAGAGTGAACACACAGTAAATGACAGAATGAAACCAGTAAAGAGCAAAAGGAATCCTGAAAGCTGCCCCAGCTCTCTGTTTAGCAGGTAAATGTTCAGAATTTTCTTAAGCTTTTTTACCCATTTTGCATGTTAGAGGTAAAGTGTATCCTAAGTTCTGCATGTGAATATTCACATATGAAATGTTAGGTATTTACTGTATTAGTGCCTTCAAAAGGACATACCTTAAAGTTTGCTGCTGACTATAAATCTCTCACTGTAGTTTTAATCTGAGGTAAAATAATGGACTCTTTTCATGTATTATCTGTCTTCCTTCTGGCCCAAAGAGGGATGCATTTTGGTACTGGACTTCTGTTATAATCTGTATTCTGATCAGATCTGACGGTAATAATTATCCTGGTTGCTACTAAGTGATTTGAATAGACTTATAACAGTAACCTGGAATAATGTAGCATGTACACGAAAGTGCCAGCCAGCACAGAAGAAGAGAACCTGCCTACAAAGCCAAAAGAGCAAACTGCAACCCACCACTCCACTTACTAGACAGCTAGGAAATGTTGTTTTTCCTTATAGCAGGTAGGTAGATATGAAGTGTGGTGATTACCTGTCCCTTATCAATAATTAATACTTTTCACTTGCATTCTGTTCTCTTCTTTCTAGTTACGACACCTTGTTTATGACCACATTCACTGTGTGTCTTTTCTGTGCATTTCCACAGCTGTCATGTGTTTGCTTTCTTGTACCCTTCTTGGACAGAGCAGTACACAGAAAATTTGTAATTATTTTTTATAATCTGCAGATCTCTACATATATATTGCTAAATGTTTTAAAATGAAGCAAGATCCTGTTATCATGGGGCTGATGGGATGGCTTTCTCTGCTTTACTCTGCCATCATGTCAGCTGCAAGTAAAAAACAGTAAGTGCTCAGAGTGTGAGTCTATATTTCTTTGCAGGTGTTTAGATTATATTAATATTTTTTCTTTTAATAGTTCTCTGACATATCAATTGTCTTATGCATTGCAGCTTCTTTGCACTGCGCAGGTGTGCGCAATGTTACTGTAAATGCCCAGCAGAGCATGTAACTGAGCAACTTACTTACTTGCTTCATCTTCAGAAGCTTGTTTGCTGAGGATCTTTACCTTTATTCTGACTGTGACGGCAGGACCAGGGCTGACAGAGCTCAGATTTTCTCTATCTTTCTATCTCAGACAGAAGCTGTTGAAGAACCTATATGACCGGTACAACTTAGCATAGCTTGGCAACAGCTCAGCGCTGCAGTCAGACAGCCTGTTCTGGTTGCAGATGGTACCCTGATTTCTCCCTGCTTAAGCATCCCCTCAGCTCACACCCAGGCTCCACTGAAAGTTACTGCCTCCTCAGGTCTACCAGGATGAGTCACGGAGCTGCTTTTTAGTCCAAAGCAGTCAAACTGATGCATGTTAAGGAAACAGTTTTTATTGAATCAGCTTAGGGAGCAACCAGGTGAGCAGGCAGTAGCAGCTGTGAGGGAGCAGATAAGAGGTGAGCAGGTGATGGGGTTTCATCAGCAGTGGGAAGAGGGTGCCTGAGTACCACATAAGTGGTGTCAGAAACCCTGGCAGTCTTCTGAGATGGGAAGGGGGAGAGATTTTGTCTGCCCTCTCATCTTTTTTCCTAAACCAAGACTAGCTCTTGTATAGAAGTGCATCAAACTCAGGGCTAGAACTTATTTATTTATTATTTTAAAGAGTGAAAAAGCTCTTACTCTGGTCAGTGAATGATTTCTCTAGTGTGCTAGTCACAGGTCAAGTATAGAGGGTAGAATAAAACAATTTTGTTTGAGTTCTGGTATTATATACTGGGTTCACTGATTGTATCTTCTTTTTAAATTTC
>JANHGB010018412.1:0-10823 GCA_026283785.1 Coracopsis vasa | reverse complement strand
TGCACCCTTGTGGCAAAGGCAGCTGCAAGGCACCTGGAGCTGCAAGGCACCTGGAGCTGCAGGGCACCTGGGGCTGCAGAAGGGAGACCTCTGTGAGCTGGTGGGAGGTGGCACTTCCCCTCTGCTCAGCACTGGTGGGGCGTGTTGGGTGTGCTGGGACCAGTTCTGGGCTGTCCAGTACAAGAGAGGTATGGACATACTGGAGTGGGCCCAGTGAAGGGCCATGAAGGTGATGAAGAGGTTGAGGAATCTGCTGTACGAGTTGAGGCTGAGCAAGTTGGGACTGTTCAGCCTAAAGAAGCGAAGGCTGAGGGGGGCCTCATCAGTGCCCCTCATGGGGGGAGTAAAGTAAAAGGAACTAGACTATTGATGCTCGGAGACAGGACAAGAAATACTGGGCACAGTTTGAAAGACATGAAATTCCATTTAAACATAAGAAAACACTATTTACTGTGCAGGTGATCAAAGACAAGAAGTATGCCCAGGAAGGCTGTGGAATTTCTGTCCTTGGAGATAATGAAAACCTGACTGGACACAGTTCTGGACAATCTATTCTGAGCCTGCTTGAGCACGTGGGGGTTGGACCAGGCAATTTCCAGAGGTTCTTGCAACCTTAGCCATTCTGTGATTCTGTGACACACGAATGCTTATTAGTGTGCAAGGAGCACTGGGGCTAATGACACTGGTCCTAATAAGGTACTTCATCATTTGACTTCTCACGTATGCAATGTTTTGCGTAGGATTTTTCACTGTAGCATCAGCACCCAATAGCTGCTGACTAATTCCTGTTCTTCTGATGGGGTTCTTTCTCCATGTCCCACTGCGTTTTAGGACTTGCCCCCAAATCTAGAAATCTGATGATGCTTTTGGTTCTTAGGTGTATGAGTTTGTGTTTGGGTTCACATCTGCACTAACAAAACTGAACATTTTTTAATCTCAACAAATGATCAGCCAGTCTGTGTAATAGAACTGTTGCCTTTGTTGTTTTCCATATTAGCAATTTGTATGTCATACATGCACACTTTCCATGCAGTAATGCAATGTTTTCATCAAGGGCATTGATGAACGTATTGAAAAATTTGCGCCAAAACAGATCTTTCTATAAGGTCACAAAATATGCAATCCCTTGGAATGAAAGCACTCCTACTTCAATCTATTTTTATGACTTAGTTGTTAACCAGTTCTAAAAATTATCATTTAATCTGTTACATTGATTTTGGTTAAAGTTATTTTTTAATGCAAGATTATGTCAAATATCTGGTGAAGACACTATTTCAACCACAATCTTCACTATCAGTCTAATGCTTAATCTCGTTAAAACAGTATCAAATTTGTTTGCAGTCTGAGTTCCTGGGAAACCGTGTTGACTGACGCTAATAAATCTGTAATCTGTCAATCCTGTTATTAGTACCCCGTATCAGCATTTCTATTAGGTTGCTTGATGACACTTGCTGGCTAACGCTGCCTGTAGTTACCGAAGCGATTACATTTCTCGTCTGCAAATATTGGTTCACCGTTAACTTTTTCTGTGCAAAGTCTGAATTTCAGCTCACGGGAGTACCGCTGCAGCCCTCCTCGCAGCGGAAGCGCAGGGCTGCCTTTGCAAACCAGTTTGCGTTCGGTTCCTTCACCCTTCCTCTCTTCCTTGGAGGCGATGGACGGGATTTTGCGGCGGGCGGGCGCAGTAGCGCGGCGATGCTCTAGGTGGGGCTTCAGCCCCGGCAGAAGCAGCGAGCTGGCCTGCCCGCTTCCGAGGGAGCAAGCCGAGCCCTTAAAGGCGGTGGAGGGGTTTGGAACACCTCTGTCGCGTCTTTAAGTCCGCCCATGTGCCTTCTGACCTCGGCTGTGCTGGGCTGTTTCCTTTCATCCTGCTTGACAAATAAACCTTTTTGTCTGGTTTATCTTTCCTTAAAATTGGTACGTGTCTTGGCACCAGCCAGTGTGCATGGAGAAGGTTTGCTCTGCAGTGCACGGGTGCAGTCTCATTAGTAGAAAACACATCCATGAGTCCTCTAAGCTATTTTTAACACCTCAACCTCACACCTTACTGCACTATTGGGGAATGGCATCACCTTGGTTCAGCACTGATGTCTCTGTAGGCAGCAGGAGAGCTGGCTCAGTGTGCATTCAGGGTCTGGGCTATAGGCTGGGACTCTGCGTCTGTAGTGGTGAACCAAACTATGCTGGGAGCTTCTTGGTGGCACAGCTGCCCACTTCCATGCTTTTAACTCTGTTAGCCTCCATGGAACACTGAAAGATGGAAGCTTTATAAGGTGGGTGAAAATTGCCAGACTCAAAAAGTTTGTGATCAGCAGTAAAAAGTCCATCTGGCTGCTGGTGGCTGGAGGCATCCCTCAGGGTGGATACTGGAGCCAGGATTGTTTCTTGTGTTTAATACTGAGCTGGACAAGGGGATGGAGTTTGCTAGTGCTTTGGGTATACAGTCCCATTCCTGGGATTTGGCTGCTGAGCTTGGGGCTAACTCCACGCCTGTGCAGCCAAGAGTGACGCTGGTGATCACTCCATCTGGGGTAATTTGGGGTGATTTGGGTTAGGAAACTTCAAATGTGCTGTGGAGGGGTTGCAGCCAGGGCCAACCCTTACCATCAAGAGCTGCTTTCAGCTGCGTGTGTTGTGCCGAAGGCACCGACCTGCAGAGGGACCTCTCAGCTCATCCACAGGCAGCCCCGTGGCTGTGGACCAACGTTGGGACCGCAGGGTCTGGGTTTACCCCATCCCTGACCCGGCCCAGCAGCGCTAGGTTTGTTCAGCCTGGAGAAGAGATGCTTCGGGGAGAACTTACTGCTATCCACAGTTACCTGCTGGGCGAGTGTGGAGATGGATCCAGCCTCTTCTCCAAGGTGCCGGCTGGAAGGATGAGAGGCAGCTGGACACAGACTGCAACATGGGGAATGCTCACCAGATGTTAGGAAAAAACTGTTCACCACGAGGGTGGTCAAACACTGGAGCAGGCTGCTCAGAAAGGTCCTGTTTCTGTTCTTGGAGATACCCAAAACTTGACTGAACACAGCCCCGAGCACCCCAATCTTGCTGTCCCTGCTTTGAGCAGATTGTCTGACCAATGACCTCCAGAAGTTCCTTCCAAACTGTATTAGTCTGTGAGTCTGTCATTCTGAAACTGTGCAGGTGTATCCAAAACAGTAGTGCACCCTGGCCTGCACTGCCTCTTGAACCGTGCATGGGAGTCACTGGGGAGAGTGCTAGCTGAGCACGGGGAAAGCCATGGCACTGGCCATGGTCACTGTTTAACAGTGAAGGAGACAGAGTTCCAGTGTCTGGGATGGCTTAAGTAAATAAGCACAGTTTCCAAAAACAGAAACAGAAAATATAAATATGGCAAATAAAACCACTACTTTATTTTCATGCAAACACTGTTAGCTTCTTCATTCTGTTAATTTCATTTATGGTGATAGTTACAAATGTGAAATCCTGATCCTTCTTAGGCTGCAGGCTGGACAGGTATCACTGAAGGCTTGTGCACACCTTTATAATTATATGCAAGCATCTTTTCAGCAACACTGATATTCCATTTGCTCTTTTGTAGATTGAAAACCCTTTTTGAAACTGAAACCTGAAATTTCAAAACCAAACTAAAGATTTCTTAATGTTTGTCTGATTTTCTGTAACAATACATGTATCTAATTATTAACTCCTTATTCCTGGCTAGGATCCATTCATATAAAGATTTTAAAAACATGACGGCTTTTAGGATCGCTCAACTTTTTGCACACAGAAGACAATATTTATATACATCTTAATCATGTTTTCTGGAAAAACAGAAAGCTGAGAATCTTTCCTTTGCCTACCAAGTTCACAATGTCATTCCGAAGGGGGGAATATAATCCGAAGCAACTGAAAATGCCCTGCCATCAGCCTTTCCCTGTTTAGTCTATTAGCCACTCAGCTGTGTAATGTATTATCTGACACACAGTGATAAGCAGCTTAGCTGTCCGAGATCATATTAAATATGTTTGGTTTAGCCTAATTCTGCAGTGCTCCATGAGGAGGCACCCTCATGTCCATCTGGAGCCATTAGGAAATCCAGTGCAGTCCTACCCAGAGATGGGACCATCCTGCATTTCTTGTGGCGTTGGTGGAGGACATACTGTCTGATTGTCTGGCACTTCCTTCTTTTCTAAAACCCTTTCTCCAGCTTCTGTTCGTGCACTTAAGAAATGAAATATTCAAGCCAGCCCGTGCCCTAGAAAACAAAAATATCTCTATAGCAGATCATGCAGAAGTTTATAGGTTAGAGTGGAACTGCCCTCTATGTTTAATGAGTTCTACTGGAAAAACACATTTTAAAAAGAACTCCTACCCTGCTTGTTCCATACTTTAAAAATACATCTTTTTAGTATTTTGTTCATCGTTCATTGGAAATCTGACGATGACATCCACCCGACATGTTCCCTCTTCAATTAATTGTAAAACTCATGTCACCTTGCAAAAACCCCTGGATAATCGGGATTCTCTTGAGTCTGCCGAAAGCCCCGACACTAATACACAGGTGAGGTAGCAGTCTTTGCCTCTTTTTGACACCTCTCTAAGGTCAGAGGGATAAAGACTGTAATGACAGATCCTCTCAGCCCCCTCTTCACTGTGGCTCCGACAGTGCCTGACACGGATACGTGGACTCCTTTTGCTGCTTGGGGAGCTCCATCTGCAGCTCAGTGATCACAAGCTGAATTTTAACCAATAGATATAAATAGATTTGATGGGGATAATGAATGTGCTAGTCATCCCTACACAGACACTGCCAAGAAAACAGCAATAGTATTAAAAAAAAACCAACCCATAAATTCATAATATTTGGGGGGAAGAGGAAATGGGGACAAACTGAGGTGGAAGGAAGCAGTTAAGGCAACTGTAGAACTTAAAACCAGCATTAACTGATATTAATGTTGGCTAAATATAATCAGTACAGCACTGGCTAAAACGCAGGTCTACCACTATTGGTGGGTGACCCTTAAGTAAGAATTGGCGAATATTGCTTGTGGTAGGAAATGGAGAACCAGCCCAAGTTTCTGCCTTTTCTCCATGATTTTTCTATTAATTCTTCGCATATTTTTAAATGCAATCACAGCCCTCAGAGCATCAGCTTTAAACAAAAAAATCTGCTCAGGCTTCTTCTCCTCCTTATAAATTCTAAAATGCCTGTTTTAAGGGGATTGCCTGTACTCCTTTTGGTGGGAAATTACATTAGACACTGGAATTAAAAGTCATATGACGTCAAACAAGATGGGTGCCAGTGCCGAGAAAACTGAATAGAGTGGTACAATTTCCACAGGATTTAAAATTAACCTCATTGCATGATTGGCTTACATTTCTAATCCGATATATCAGGCTAAATATAGACTTTGAAGAGAATTTCTTTCCATGCAAATAATCACTGCAGGCTAAAACTTAGCAAAAAAAAAAAAAAAAAAGAGTAAACTAAGAAAGAAAAATGTTAAATTAAATTAGATAACCTGTCATCTTGCTAGAATATTGGTATGGAACTGCACATACAGAAGATGCTTGCAAGGGAGAGAAGGCAAAAGGGGAAAAAATAAATAGAGAAAATACTGTGTTTGAATATATATTTATAGAGGGAGAGTTTCTGATGCTGTCAGCAATTTCTGTCAAAGATGTACCTTCAGAGGCATCACTGTTGACGTTCAAACATTTCATGTTTTATTACTGCATTTTAATCATTAACGATGAATGGCGTCCCTGCGTGATCTGCAAGAGCTATGAATCATTCATTATAACTAAAACAAACTCTTTCTCTCTCTTTTTTTTTTTTAATTAAAATAAGCAATGTTTATTTAGTTAAAAAGAAAAAAAATCAGGACAGCAAAACCTTTAAAAAAGAACTAATATTTTTGAAAATGCTGTAAATTGATACTACAAAAACCTCCAAGGTCAGAGAAGGAACCAGAGAGTGGGGAGCCGAGATTAAGACTGTATGTGGTGTTTTTGTTTTCTTCTCTAGTCTCCTAAATCTCCAAAGAATGTAAATATCATAAAATGTATTATGTAGGCAGGTACAATTCCAATTTAATAGGTGCAATTCCAATTTAATAAATTCATACAAATATTCTGTAGATAAGAGAGCTGCTTCTGCATGCGAACCAGCTCTGTGGCACTAAATCCATTTGGGAACAGCTTTCATTTCCCATATTACAGCAAGACATGAATTTCCATTGCGGCAGATGAAAAAGATTTGCTTCACAGACAAAGGTTCCCATCTCCGTTGGAATTCAGCAAACTCCAAACATAGGAGAAATATTGTAACCCAGTTCACTTGTTTTTATTTATTTGTTAATGTAACTTGTACTGAGAAGTATAAATAGCCCTTAGTTCCTGGGGAAGTTCACGGCACTGTTTTTGATCAGCCTCACAAGAAATTTGTTCTGAATCCCTAAAGGGTTTATTCTTAATACATGAATTCCAGCCTATGAGAGAAACTATGTCATCAACTGTGATCTTCATTATATCCATGTCCCATCAAAATCAGCCTCATTGGTTCAACATCTAGATGCAGCTTTCAGATAAACAGATGAGACAACCCAAGCTTGGAAGTGACAACAATATGGAGATAGAGTGAAAATACCACAGGTAAAGCTGAATCTGAGTTAGGTGGAGAAGGTGCCTGTAGGTATGAAACCCACGACAAACAATTATTGTCATGCTTAAGGACTGCATCCCAGTGAGCGACAAAGTGGAAAGATCCTAAAAGAAATATTGAAAGGCTGTCTGTCAGAAATTGCTTTAAAGAAGATACACGTGATATACAAGATATAGATGATTCTGTGATTCTATTATACCTGCTACACACTAGGTCAGCTGCTAAACTCAGAAATTTGCTGAGGGTGCACTCAGTGCCACTTTTCTAGACTGCAGTCGTCACATTAAAAAGTGAATATTGAGTCAAAGTTATCTCCTTATATTTTAAATAGAATTTATTTAGATTATTTTTTTTTTAAGTGTAGAAAGTAGACTGGGCATCACAGATATTGACCCGCTAAGGGTCTGATATACCTGTGATATCATATTTGTCCATTTGTGGTCAAAAGAATTTTCTTTAAACGAGGAAATAATTCCTTAAAAGGTAGTTTTTTAAAAATTGTATCTTCTTTTTCAGGAGTTCTCTAAGAGCAGCCTATGCTGACTAATTCATGGTTGAAACAGGTTATGACTGAGACACATATACTGTCTAAAATAAGCCAGTTTGAATGCATTGCTCTTGCAAACCCTAAGATTTTAGGTTTATTTCTACTGGCCAAACAACCTCCTTGATATTTTTTTCTTTCAAAATTTAATCCAATCTTTAGCATTCTGACATAACCCAGGGTCATATTCTGCACTCAAGTTTATCCCCAAAAGACTTTGAGAGCAAGAGGTTGCTGTTAGGTTTAGCAAGATGCTTGGCCAAAACCTCATTAGTTATTTTATACCTGCTATTCTGAAAGTAATTCTAGTTCAGTCCAGATGCATTTAGAAAGAATCAATAGCAGCTTTGACGAGCTTACCCTTACCATGCCATTAGTACAACAGGAGACTTGACCCTGCTGGATGCACGATATGCCCACTGCTTAGTGAAATGGAAGGTACGTATCTTAAGAAGATGATTTTGATGAATGGAGGAAATAACATTTCTTGCAGCAATATTAATTTTGGTAACCTCTCTTAACTTCTCCTTTGTTTGTTTTACAGATTTCTGATGAAAACCGGTTGTGTGTCTTTCACCAACCTTTTCCAACTAACTAAAAAAAGTGGGCTGAATTAATTTTTTATTCTTACCAACAAAGCTGTGCTCAGAATAGTCTGGAAGCTACCCTAAGCTTTACCTTCACTGACCAAAGTAATATATGCTTACTGTGTCAACCATCAGTTCTCCCAATGGCAAACATGGGCACAAAGAATGTCATTTTGGCTGCAAAGGAGAGCTGGTAAGGTCAAATGTGACCAAGGGTAACAGTACTGAGTTTTGTAGCTAACTTTTTAGGAAATGCTAGAAATGCCACTTTGCATTTTCACCACTTTACATTTTAGAGCTGAAGAACAGTTACAGGTTAATGAGTCCTCTATAGAAAATATTACTTCCCAACCCCTACGTCCCCAGTACCTTTATGGCAATAGAAAATAAATCTCAGATAGCTCTGAGGCAGAGTAATAGCTCATTGAATGGCTAACCTGGGAAAACATGGTGCGAAAAACAGGTCATGGAAATGAAAAATGTTAACAAGCTGCTACAAATCTGAAAGGAATAAATAATGTTACCAAATTTTCAGGGTTACTTTACCAAAGAATACAAAAAGTGTATCTGCTTTGACAGATATATGCTTAGTGCAAAAGAGCCTGGGTTGAGACTATAATAGGATGCATGGGAGGGCAATGACTTGTCTACCCATTGCTTCAGATATTATATGGCTTCTCATTTATCTAGCTGCAGTTTAGCCTGGCTTATATTGCCTCCTATGTACTCCTTTGCTCAGTGTAATAGTTTCACAAGCTGTATTTACTCTGACCTGATGATGCCAGGCCAGGCAGCTCATTTCTATCCGGTGTGCTCCTACTGTGAGTCCACATCTCTTCCACTGCTCTCCAAGCAGGAAAGGGTCCTCTCTGTTCACACCAGCTCATGAAGTTGTAATCAGTTGCCACATAGGTCAATACAACCTGTCTGCAGCACATCACATCCCTAATGCCTGCTGCCACTTATTCATTTTCTGCCTTCTCTCTCCACCAGTCCCCTCTCCAGTTTGGGAAAAAGGACCCACATGCTTTCCTCAGCCCTTCATTCTCCCTGGCCATTGCCCATGCAGCCTGTGATGTCATCAGGGCAGCACTCCCCTGGTTTAGAAGGATGCCAATAGGTTGGTTGCAGCCATCTGCTCTGCTTTTATGGAGTTAAATTCACACCATCTGCACATCCTATCTGCAGGGAAGGGCTCTGCCAATTATGCATCATCTCCAGAAAGATGGGATACACCTGCGACAGGGCAGGAGCCATCACAAGATGCCTGGGTCACCCACGCTGCATATGTGGACACCTTTGGCTCTGGGATGATGATTAGCGTGGGCCAGTGTCTTTTCCCTGCTGGTTTGTAAAGGTCATCTCAAACTTGTGCCCAAGTACAGTCTTGTGCCCCACAATGTGAACGTGGCCTCTGTTTGTGGACTTGAAATGCAGTGTACATATAACATTTATCTTCAAATTTACCCCAGATTTCCAAGTCTGAGATTTTCCCCCTGCCTCTGTTCTGTGAAAACTCCTAAATACTATAAAAATAATAACTATTCTTAGTTCATTTGGTGCATACGCTTCAGGAAAGCTCACAGTATTCATGCACTCAGCTGCTTCTTATTCTCCACAAAGTTGCTTGCACTTTGTCCGTATACACAAATATCATTGCTGACCCACTTCTCCTGAATCCTGCAAGAAATGAATCTCCTAAAGTGCCCTGTCAGAGTGAAACTGGACA
Organism: Coracopsis vasa; assembly: GCA_026283785.1. Classification (NCBI taxonomy): domain Eukaryota; kingdom Metazoa; phylum Chordata; class Aves; order Psittaciformes; family Psittacidae; genus Coracopsis; species Coracopsis vasa. The sequence goes on along the minus strand of JANHGB010018412.1, from coordinate 1,332 downwards.
GACATGGAAAACCAGCTGGAAACCAGCCAAAATGAATGTGATGGTAGATTGTTTTTCCAAGAGCTTGGCAGAAGGTCCCCCAGAAAAGGTTTGGCAGGAATGTAGTGCTCTATGACTGCTCCCTGAGTGCACTTCACATCTTGAGTGCTCAGTAATTTAAGTTTCATTGGAACTGCAGATGGGAAATGAGATTTGTGGGGGCTTTCATCCCTCATCCCTCTGCAGTAATGTAGATTAAGAGAGGTTGTTCAAATTGGCAGAAACAAGGATGAATCCTTGCCCTAAATTGCAATGTTAAAAAAAAAAAAAGAAAAGAAGAAAGCTGCTCAGAAGTTTGATTTCATCAAGAAATGCAAGCCTGCTGGGCTTCACAGTATTGGGCCTGATTTATTTACAATACCTTGGGTTGAAAGAGCAGACAGGGCAGAAGGCTGGGCACTGACTGAAGCCTGCCTGGATTCCTGCTCCTCAGTCAGAATGACCAGCTACAGCAATGGTGACATCTTTAAAGGCACAAGTAGAAAATGAACTCTGGCACTTCTTACACAATGTAGCTGTAAGTTTAAGGAATGATGAGCATGGAAGTTGTTACTACTTCTGGGTTCAGTTATTACAAGTCAGATGACTGAGCTACATCAGATGACTGACCTACATCAGATAAAGTGTTTCACAGGAAAAAGGTTTTATTTTCAAATGTTCTTAGTATTAGGAATTCAGGGAGGGAATCAAAGCAGCCACAGATACTGACAACTAGTCATGCTCCAACTAAAGGGCAGCAGCTGAGAAGAATGGACTCTTACATAGCTTTCCAATTACCTAGGCATGTTTAGATATAAATGGCATGAAGGAAGGTTCACTCAGCACTCTGAAATCAAGAACAGCCATACCTTTCTGCTTTCCTCAACTTGCCACAAATTTGTGAGTGCAAGAATCAAAACCCTCCTCAAAATTGTTCCAGCTCTGTCTCCTTCTAAGGGTCTACTCTAATACCTGTGCTTTGTAGCACTTCAATAATTCAAGTAAAAAGAAAAGAAGCTCTATGTTGGGATGTTATCTCTAAAATCTGAGCACGGGGAAAGCCTTGAAATGCTCTGAATGTAAACCTCTGACCACAGTGAAAGTTCTGGAAAGAAGAGAGTCCTGTGTGAAACTGAGTTTGCTACTGGGAGACTTTGGTGTGATCTACAAAACCTCCAAAATCATTTTGCAAGGTAAAGGGTGGCTAAGAGCTGCTTGACCTGTTGTATTAGGACCTCCGTGTATAGGAGGAGTCATAGTGGTATGCACAATTGTAGGCATTAGTGCATAACTGGAAGAGTGTGCCTTGGATGT
>JANHGB010018408.1:0-31894 GCA_026283785.1 Coracopsis vasa | reverse complement strand
GACATCCATTTATTTAATTTATGCAAATACTGCAGAAAATGAATTAAATATTGCAAATTATGTTAATAATTTAAATTCTGTAGCTAAAAATAGATAAGAATATCTGAATAATCCTAAAGCGTTCACATGTAAATTTGATAAGTTTTGCGCATAGTTTCTTTTTTCCTAAGGTGACATACCAACAGATAAATAAATGTCTTCCTTTTCCAGTTATCCATTCTTAATATCTGACTTCTAATAAATAATGTTTTGGGGTCAGTTTTCTTTTCTTATTTTCTTTTCTGGCTTTGCATATCATTTAGTTCTTGTTGTTAGCCAAGATCTCAATCTGGATTTCTCTATTTATTTTTACATAGGTATGAAGAGTGATTGGGTTAAACAAAGTATTTGGCAGCTATCTACACTTCAAACTTTAAATTATTACATCTTAGAAACATCTTGACTCTTTGAATGTATTAGAAATTCACTACACAAATAGATTTCTGTATTTTCATTTTGATTTCTTCTCCGAGGGGTTGCTCTATGAAACTGATATTATTTATTCACAGCAAAATAAACATTCATCATCAGGTAAAAATCAATGGCACTCAATGCTATAGCAACTTGATAGCACAATCTTTAGACAGAATTGTTGGGTTTCTTGAAGGGATTTTTGTTGTTTTCCGGTTTTGGCTTTTTTTTTTTGTTGGTTGGGCTTTTTTTTTCATAGATAAGTATTCACTGATGAGTAATAAATCCACAAATCCTACAAGGTCATTGGAAGTATACATACAATGGACATGAGATAAGATTTCATTTAAAATGTGTTTGATAGTTTTTCATTTACTATATTAGATACACATAAATATACACACTCACACAGTCTGTATGCACCCACACACATAAATGTGTGTGTATACATATTATTGTGGGCATCTACTTACTTTAGTCATCTAATGCCTTTTTTATTCCCTAAAGGCATTTCTTAGTGGGAAGTCCACCTAGTAAGAATTTCAGCTTAAGGTTAGGATTTGCCTCCAGAACGTTTATCAAAATGCAAGCTCTATTTTTTAACAACTCCTTAAAATCTGAATTTCTCAGCTAGCTTTTCCCTTTCAGATGGGAATGTGGTTCTTGGGAGCATGGATACAGAACACATGGGCAAGGGTCATTAAAGGGTCATTAAACATTCCAATCCTCTCTGCCCATGAGCAGGCTCTTTGGTGGGGTGCTGGCACCTCTCCAGGAGGACCATCTGCCCAGGCCAGCAGCTAAGCAACAAAGTGCCTAGTGATGGACTTTTATTACTTGGCAAAACTGATGAAAGGATAACCTGAAACAACAGATTTAATAACATATAAGAAAAGACAGTACTCAGAGGTACAGGGAGATGAAACATGAAAGCATGGCTATAGCAGTGCAAGAGGTATTCTAGGGAAACGAACTCAGATGCTCATCTGCACTGAAGTTTTGCTCAAGAATATCAAGGAAAATGGGAGAAGAAATGTTAAATTAATTTATCTAGAGGAGAGAACACAAGAATAACATAAAAATAAAGGGTTGTTATGCCAGCAGCCGTCATGAAATATGCATGTTGTATGTTTCATCCTTTATGTGTCCCGGAGTGATTCTAAATCACTGTTTGCAGTGCTGGAGCTTCTCACCTGTCCTTGGGTATACTGAAGAGGCCAGGACTCATTTTGAGTGCCTACAATCACTTGACCTTGAGGTCCTGCTTTTGTGAGAGGATAACACCTGGGGAAGGATCATGTTCAGAAAATGTGCCAGTAAGTCAGAGAATGAAGCAACGTGGGAACCCCTGGGACAAAGGGAGACCCAGCTGCACGGGTTTCTACTTGACTGGACGTCCAACGGCCTCATAAGTACCGGGCAGGAACACTCTACCAGGATCAGACAAGATGATGGATTTGGGAGCAGCCTAAATAATGAACAAGAGGATACATACACACACACTGTGCATTAATCATGAGTGTACATTATCCTGATTAGTTTGTCCTTTGAGCTGGAAACATGAATGGGGTCTTAAAACCACTAAATGTGAAACACAGGCAAATAGATTAAGGAAATGGCGTTTAATAGCTACTCTTGGTCTTTTTGCTTCTCTGACTTCTTTGTGCTGCATCTGTCTCTTTTTTTCTTGAATCTTTTTCTACTTTTTTCTACCACAGCTTTTGCTTCACTAATTCCCAGTTCTGCGCTTGCATATCTCCTCTGTAATGCTTTCACCCTCATTTTGAAATGTGACCTCCACCTTCTGCTTGCAAAATTCAGTTCCTTCCTCAACCCGTATCTGCTTGTGCTCCTTTCTGCTCTTTGCAGCTAAATTCTCTTCCGCCAAAGAAAAGACAAATCGTAAAAATAGAGCTCCACCTTGCAAGACCACCTCTAAACTGAGAGGTGTTATTCTACCTTTTAAGAATAACCAAGAAACGGATTGGGACTTTTTTTAGGGTTTTCTGGGGGTTTTTTGGAAGTTTTTTGCTGTTGTTGTTGTCGTCGTTGCTGGTGGTGGTGGTTTGGTTTGGTTTTGGTTTGTGGGTTTTTTGTTGTTGTTGTTTTGTTTTGTACTTTTTTTGTTGTTGTTGGTTTGGGGTTTTTTATGAATTAAACCTTCCACTGTTGGGTATCCAGAGAGCTTGTAATTGTTCAAAGAGTTTTCAGTAACACAAGGCATTTTGAAAAGTATTGTTTCTCGTTTTTACTGCTGCTCATGACATACATCATGCCTCGCTGCTGGCATGGAAAGCTGAAGATCAGTGACTGTATTGGCCCATGGAGCTGTCTGAGACTTTGTTCTGACCACCCAGAATGTGCAGCGTGAACCATTTGGAGGCTTTGAAAAATTTGTGCTGCAAAACCAGCAAATAGGATTTCATTTTTATTCTAAGTTTAAAGCTCAGGGAAAAGAGTTGTGGTTTGTGCATGATACACGTTGTTCTAGTCTACTGAAAACTGAGTAATGTGGTAATATATGCAAATAGTAATAGATTAAAGATTTGGCATGCTCAGGAATACTCCAATGACATGTCCAATCACAGCAGAACCATCTGCTTTTCCTTATATGTGCTAAATTTGTAACACTGTGTGAATTTCTATATTAGTTTACGCACCACCTTCAGGAAATTATACTTAACAGATAAGCAATATTTGGGCTTTGACACTTATCTTTAGCAAACAGTTAGTAAATGTCTCTCCAATTGCTCTCAGCTGTCTTCTTACAGCAAGTAGTTTAGAAATCAATAACATTGATTATGTACTCTTTTTATCCCTGAAGGAATGGCAGTGACTTGCAATTGTGGGGAGGCTCAGACTGGGTATTTGGAAACATTTCTTCATTGAAAGGGTGGTCAGGCATTGGAACAAGCTGCCCAGGAAAGTGGTGGAATCACTGTCCCCAGAAGTGTTAAAAAACCATGCAGATCAGTCCCTCAGTGACATGGTTTTGTCAGTCCTTGGGTAAAGGTTGGACTTGATTATCTTAAAGTTCTTTTACAGCCTAGTTGATTCTATGATTCAAATGTTATTTCCCTATTTTGCTGCTCATGCCAGAATTTTGACAGACTAAAAAGTGATCAGACTTTCACCTGGAGCTTGGGCACCAGCAAAACAAAAGAAGCCTTCTATAGTACAGCTAAATTTAAATGAAACTTTTCTGTATGGAGTGGAAATTTTACCAAATTGTTAACTGTACCTTCTCTTCGGGTAGTGTCCAATTCGACGTTACAGAGAATACCACCTTAATGATCAATGCCATATATAAACCTACAAATCGCATGGATATGTTCCCCCTATAGTTTGGAAAGAAAACAAAAGCAATGGAAGGAGACCCGTGGAGTCTGTACAATATTGGCAATATCCTCCTCCTCATGCTTGCTCACTGACACTGAAGCATGGGAAGACAGAAGATCAGGCAAGGAAAAGCTCCTTCCCATGGCCTTCTGGGATTTCTATGAGTCTCTTGCCTTGTTGGCTTCATGGCTGGCTGGTTTACTGATGATCCTGGAGCTCATTTGTAGTGTCTCTGCATGACGTTGCGCTGAATGATTTCTCCCTACAGGATGAAAGGCTGAGTTATACCTTCTTTGGGTCTGAGGGGAGCAGGTATTTCAAAGTGCGAGACCATTGAACCATCACCTGAGGGGGCAGCTGTCTGGAGGATATTTTAAATGTGTTTGACACATTTAAATAGATGGTTTCAGCTTGACAGTTTTGGAATGGCTCCTAAAATATATGTCAATATAAAGAATAAGGCAATTTGTTTAGGATGATTAAGGGAATCTGGCTCATATAACCAAGGTGTGACAATTCCAATCACATCTTCATTTCAATTTACAGGAAAGAAATAAAGTGGGCTTCATTATTGTTCATACTGCTGGTGCTATATATTTGACATGATAATCTACAGTATTAGTCAGTAAATCGACTCACTGGATTGCCCTTGATCATATGCTCCATTTTCCACTCAGCAGGGCCCTCTCTAACAGCTATATATAACTGGGGAGAAAAAAAAAAAAGAGACAGTTCTCTCTTAGATCATTATAAGATGTTGCATTCAGTTTCCATTTTGCTTCAAAGGTTATAAGTGATGTGATCTTTTCACCATCACAGCTAATATATGGTTGTTGTTTGTCTGACTTGTCAGCTTCTCACACAGAAATCTGATACTCCCCACTCGTCACATATTCATTTTAGACATGTGCTCTTTGCAGGGCCCAAAATGAAACAGTCACTGCATTCCTGTCTGGAAGTTTTCAAGTCTTGCCTTTTGTGGTCTTTCCTTGTCAAACCACAGTTGTCACATCAGCAACCCACATGAGTACTTCCATCAAACGTAAAATCTCCTGATTGTAATTGAGGTTCTGCATGCTTTTCTGCTAAATAAATTATCGTGCATCTTAATCCATAGCTCTGCTCTTCTGCCACCATATCTAAATATCTGATTACTGAGCTAAATGCTTGGCCAGGTTGATTTTAGACTGCATCATGCATTTATGGGTTTTATAATGCTGTCAAAATAAGTATTGGATTAGCCCTGGCTCCTCATCTATGTGTTGAAAAATTGTTTCCTCAGTTTGTACAGAAGTTAAAATTAGGAGCAACCTCTAAAAGGGATCTCTAATATGGTGAAGGGCAGTTCTCAGTGCTAAGAAAGTATGAGAGCACAGACTCAGAAAGCAGACAGCTCAGTAGGAGACTGTCATGAGTTACAAAATACACACTTCTGTAGCTGTATTTAAGTAGTGTATCCTCAGCTGTAACCTGTGCTGCTGCAGAAGGAAGGGGAACCAAAGAGCCTTAGGATAGGAAGAGCCTATCGTTATTCCTGCCCAGAATGGTAAATTGTTCAGAGACTTTTTTACTGACCTTTGTTCCTGGAGTACTTGCAAGTCAAGGAGAATTACAGGGTGTAAATCAGAAATACTCAACTGCGGGTCAGCACATCCACAGAAAGGTGTAATTGAGCTCATAGTCTCTCTGAGGCACAATCCCTCACAAATCTCTCCTAAACTCACTCCTGATCTATTTGGCACATTGCTGAAGAAACTGTTTAATAGCACTGATTAATATTTTCAGTAACTAAATTTCACAGTGTACTGCCTGGTGCTAGCTTTGCCAGCTGGCTCTTAAGGGGTCTTCTGGTCCTGTTCTCTGTCATCCTACAATTCTGTGTTTGTAGTTTGAAGAACAGAACAAAAATCCATAACTGCCCAGGCCAAACAGCTTTCCATATGTTGTAATGCTTTAAACATGCAAACAGACTAAAGCCTAAGCCTCTTTGCTTAGAAACCTCGAAAGCTGCTGGCAGAAAATATCCCCAGATTCATATGAGTTTGGTACAAATTCCTAAGGTTTCTTCACTTTGATATGGAAGGCAAGAAGGGAATATTTGTGGGAAAAGGAAGACCAAAATTCACATCCCACCATGGCACATTAATTACCCTTCAGGCACTCCTGTATCCCTGGAGTACAGCGCTTTGGGAGTGCACGTGTCTGCCTCGGGCTAAGGCAGCTTGCAGCTCACTCAAGAGATAAAAGTGTGGTATGCCCCTTAAAATCCTTTCTATCTCCCCTTGGATGAATAAGACCTTACTGCGGGAAGAGGTAAATACTGGACAAACTCATGAAAGTCAGGTTGGGCAGCAGGGAAGGTGCATCAGTGAGAAAAAAAAAGTGAGACTGAGGACACTGGCTGGGATGTCACATGCAATAAAACCATCTATCAGCCTAACACAGCGTCTGGTGAAAAAAAATCTGTTGCGATATAAGTCTGATACTCAACCCCAGCTATGCAAATACCCACAAGATAACTGATCAAACAATTGGAAAAGCAGCAACAGAACAAAGAAGGCTGGCAAAATTGTCAATCTTCATGCATCAAAAAGCAAAATTCAAATAGATTATTTTTACAACAAAATAATACAATATAAGCCACAAGGGAAAGTGAACAACAAACTAAGAGCAAGTAGGAGACAGGCAACACAGACAGGCATCCACTGTATCTAGAAGTAATAGAAGAACAGGATCATACAGGACTAGCACTAGATCTTAAAAGATCTGCCATGTATCTGGGGAAAAACATCCTTTGCAAAAACTTGAAGAAACTGAGTATTTACAGCTAAGGAGCAAGATAAGGGGGTTTTGTGCCTGCCAAGCTACCTTCTCTGGACTTTTTGTTACTTTTTCTTCACACTTCTGTTTGGTCCATCTGAAAGATTATAGTTTATATCTTCACCGCATGAACATCCAGCACAGGTTAACAGTAAGGGCAGAATAATAGAAGACCAACCCATTAGCAAAAAGTACAGAACTGACTCCACTGTAGGTCATGACAGAAAAATCTAGGACATCTCTAAAATAAAGAACAAAACGATAGTGCTCAAAAACATTTAAAGAAAGAACTGCAGCAGCTAGCTAATCAATTGCTTTAATGTAAGCTCTGAAGCGTTGTGAAGGTGAAGATTTTGAACAGCAGTACTGACTTAATGTTTCACTATTTATTTATTTATTTATCTATCTATTTTTAATTATAGAATAAATAATCTTTTTTTCCCCCATTGTTTTTGCTTCCTTGCTTGTATGGGCTAAGGACCATGACTAGCGCCCCAACTACCATCTGAGAAATCTGAAATGGCAGGAGCAAGTTGGCATATGTTAAGTCTTTAAATATGCTAAATTTATTCCTGATCTTGTTCATGTAATTGTACAAACAGAAATACCTGAAATTAGGAAAAAACCTACCATAAATTTCACTACTTGCTCTTTCAACCTTGCTCTCCTTGCAGGCACAGTCACTGAACTCTGTATTTGTTCATGACAAATACTGACTGAACCCTGTGAATATGAATGTCAACTTTAAAAACCACTAATCATCCTATTTGTTTTCATCTAATACACATCTCTGGTTACTTCTATTTCTCAATTAGCCTTGCACAAGGTCTTTCTGCACTTCCAACACCCTTTTCAGTCCAAACATGCACTCTTGATGGCTCCAGCGGCCTTATGTACTACAGTTCCACAGCGTCGAGGAACTAATATGAGCAAATTATAGCAAGTTTAAGAAAAGTGTTTTAATAATTCATAAATCATCACATTGAACTGACTTCTCTATCTATAAACAGCAAAGGCTACTCATCACAAAAATGCCACCTCTGGCTTCGGAAGTCCTTGAGCTGCAAAGTCCTGACACCTGGGGAGATGCATTGAGGATGTATTGCTGTCACGGAGTCTTGTAGTGTGCAGATCCCTGGCCAAACAGGGGACAGCCTTCTTGAGATTTATTCTCTCCAGATGGAGCTTCCCACAGTGAAGAGATGCAGCTGGCTGCTGAACAGCTGTCTCACGAATTTCAAAGCTACACTGGCTATTTAACTTCTAAGTCTGGATAATGACGAGAAGAAATGTTCCTACTGAGCCTCTTTGCCTTCTGACTATAATGTAGCATGTTTAAATTAGACTAGTGACAAGTTCATTTTGCCTATGATATAAACCTGAAAACAAGAATCTAAATGCAGTATTATACCTTTCTGTAGGCATTGCTAAAACAATTTTTTACAATAATTTCTTTAAAAAATCTATAATATCTATTATTTCTAATAAGAATCCAGTTTTATGTGGTCTGTGATAAGAAATTTGACTGTTGCTAGGTAGAAAGGTGAAGCTGAAAACAAAATGCTAGATGAAGAAGCACATTGTCTAAGCTGAAAAGCCAAAAAACAGATTTGCAAACCAGTTAGGAAAAGCAGCTAAGCTTACACTTGGTAGGAAAGGGTTGAAAAGTAATTAAAAAAGCTATATAGAGCAATAATTTTGAAGGTAGCAGATTAACCAAGAAACAACTAATCTTCTTTAGATTTGCTAGAGAAATCATTACTAGAAATAGTGTTGAGGCTACCTGGAGTGAGAAGCATGATACCCAAACGTTAAGAGGCCCAGAGAGAGAACTAGAATTAATAAATTCAGAAAAGCTAAAGCCCAGGCATGGCAGGACATGCCAGCATATGACACCCTGAAGGAAACTGACAATTACTAGGTAGACAGGCACAAAAGAAATCCAGTGACCTATGCAGGATATACAGTGTAAAGCTAATGTAGGGAGAACAATATCTAAAATATGCTATGCCTTCTCTGGTTTTTCATCTTAGACACACACACATACATACACACACAAATACCCAAGGAAGGACCTGTCTGATGGAAGATTAGCAGACATTATGGTCTAATAAGGAAACTGCAGTTGAATAACTGCATAATTTTCCCCTGCTCATCATTAAAAGATGGGGCAAGGACTTGCAAAAACTTGCAAGAAAGCTAATTGTCTTCCACAAGAGCCACTGGAAGGTGATAAGAATTACCTGTACCTTCTACTGGTAGGGCTAGAAAATTATTGAGCAATGGCACAAAGTGATTTTCAGAAGACTTGAATATCAACTCATTGGTATAAATATCTGCAAACACAAAAATGTCCCCCAGATTTCTCATGGGAAGTCCTGTGACAGTGGCAGACAGGGTTACCAACCTTTCAAAGGTAGGACAGTGTATTTATGCAGCACTTATGCAGCGATGCTGCGTGTGTCATGAAACACACGGGACCCGAAAAGTACATCTTAATTCATCTAACTAGGTATGTAATGGTGAAAAAAGAGTATTGGACCCTGCACTTCTTTCAGAAAGAAGATACCAAGGGCTCTAAAAGAGCATCCTGTGATGCACAAGTTCTCTATCTCACCAGCCTGCAGTGGCATCACACTTGATTAGACTTGCCTGCCATTCTCAGCACAGAAGAAAAAAAGCCTGCAAAATGAAAATTCTGCAGATGGCATAAATGATGAGACCTAGCGTCTGGTTCTATACTGTGCTTTGCAAAACCTGAATATATGGTAAAACTCTCTCTTGTTTGCACAAATACCTGTTGTACAGCTGTTTTCCGAACAGGAACAAGCCATATTCAAAAAATGAGCCCTGCATGGATGTTAAAGAGAAAGCTGGCCTAAATTAACAGACAACAAATAGATTGATTTCTTGGAGAGTTTGTGCTGGAGAGTATCAAGGTTGCTATGTGCAGGCAGCTGTAAGACTTTACATCCTGAACAGGAAACACACAACTTGCTTTCCTAGAATGTCATGTGAGATTTCACATTTGCGCAACTCGGGTAAACTCTAACGATGGGGGTTTGTGATCTCCATTCTTCATTGGTTACTTTTATGACAGGTGAAGATTACAGAGAACCTAAAGGCAAGCCTCTACCACCAATAGGCTGTGGAAGCCTTAAAAGAAAAACGAATGAGTCAGTTACAGGCAGAGCACTTCCACATGACTAGCAGAAAGAGCTCTCAGAAAACTGCATAGAGAACAGCTTTAAGAGAGTGTGGTGCGACATGAAAACAAAGGTGCCATGTCCTCTAGGAGTCTTGTCATGATATCACAGAGAAATTAAAACCTTGACACCTTGGTAAAATAACTTGCATTTACACAACTTGATTATAAATGTGTGCGTACAAATGCACACACAGTATTTGTATGAGAAATTATATACACAAGTTAGAAACTAAATGATTTGAAAAGGTATGCTGTCACTCAGAGAGAAGTTACAGACTCAATGCAGAAATTCACTGGGTAGGATTCTGGACTTCATCACTTCATGTTTTGGCAACCACAGCAGCCTTTTTTGACCTTTCTGGTCTGTTTCTCCAGGACCTAAAGACACTCTGGCACACTCAATATGCCAGATATATTCAATCAGCTGCTGGAAAACTGTATTTTCCAATGGTAAGTTCTTCTTGACATTGATCCTGCTGTAGTAAAGAAGCGTTGTGCGGTAAGAGTCAGGGCTGTGCCAGCTCTAAAATGCCATGAAGAGAAACCAGTCACAGGGATTGGAAGTGTGCCAATTTTTAGTGACCTGTGGTGAGGCTTGGCACAGAGTTTTCAGATGCCCCTGACTTGAAACGGGTCTCTGTGAAGATTCTGAGAAACAGGCACTCAGAATATGTGGAGTTTCAAGGTGTTTATTCCTTCCAGTGTAACTATCCCTAGTCCACTCCTCATGCAGCAAAGAAAATCTCCTTTCCCACCTATTCATCTACTCCTAGATGTCTAATTGCTTCTTTTGTGCAAGAGAGATCAGTGTTACTACAATTCAAAAAAAAAAGAAAAGAAAAGGAAGAAAAGAAAATCAGGCTGCAGAAGAAATACTTAAGTACGGATATTCATATTTACAGTAAATAACATCTTGCTCTAGCAGCAGATCAAGTGAAATAAACATGTCTGATCATGAAATCAAACTAAATGTGTTAGAATTAGGCTCCAACTGATCACTTTGCCATAAGCAATGGCTGACAACTTGAACAGGAATGACTAAACTATGTGGTATTCCATTGGAAAAAAGATAGAGAGACAAGTGACTTAAACGCTGCTTTTGAAAAAGTACCACAAAACCTGGATTTTGCTGAAACCTGTGAAGTTTTTCAGACCTTGAAACAGAATGAGGTTTCAACAGGCTAGTTAATACAATCTGGTTTTGCACAATGTCATTTGGACAACATCATTACAGAATGCTTCACAATTAATTACATTCAAATAGCAGCTTCTATCCCCTGTGGAGAATGGGATTAATTGGGTCAGATGTAAATATGCATTTCATGGATCCTACTGAATACTTGCGCATCTCACCAATTTACTATGTAATTTGATACAACTGGTGTACTATGCTCTTGAGATGTGCAGGGCGAGAACAGTTGCCAGTCAGGGTAGAAATACACAGATACAGCAGTGCTGGTATTCTCTTCCTGCATATGTTTGTCTCTAACTGTCTGACCCTTTCATTCTCTTGCAGAAACATTAATTTATATTTATTCACACTGAAATATTCTGCTGTTGAAAATGAGTCTTGGGACAGCAGTCTGAACTGATATAAAGCATCCTGCTGGACCCCTGTCAACCTGGGACCAGAAACTCTTCTCCTCCCAGGTTTCCTCACCTTCCCATTGGAAAGAGGACCTGACCCCTAAGATTGGAGCCTTACTGGGTCCTGACTCTGGGCAGAGAAAGGTAAACTACATACAGAGGAAAAACAAAGGAACCAACTTTGGGCAAATTTGTTTCTTTGACCCCTTGTGCAGCCTAAGCCTAAATGTTGGGACTGCAATGGTTTTTCACTCTCTTTCTGGACTCTTGATTAGGGGTGGTTTAGGTTAAACATACTCCTGAAGTCCCCCTTCTCCTTCTTTTTAGCATGCAACACATATTTGAGAGCTCTTTCATTGGGCTTTCTTTTTGTTTTCATTAAATGAGATGGGTCAAGAACACACCCAGCTAAAGAATCACCATTTTCTAAAACAATCTGGAAAACAAATGCTTATGCCTGTGGAAAATGGTTCTTGGAAAACTTCTTCTTGTTGCTTTAAAGCATCAAAAATAAAAACACCATTTCCTGGGTCTTTCTACCTTCCTCTGCCCTATTTTCAGCTTGCACTCTCCCCTAAGTACAATAAAAAATGAGACATTTGCACCCAGCTGAAGAGTACCTTTCATGAGCTGGAAAACAGCAGAGTTCATTTCTGCTGTGTCTCCTGCTGTTCACAAGTTACCACCAGGACAAACTCACTTGAGTGAAGTGAAAACTTCAGTTCCCAAGGTTTGTCAGTTCAGAGCTGATCCTTTCAGCCACTACGTGCTGAGTAGGTACAAGAGATTACTCAGAGTTTCTAAAGCAAAGTAACACTACAGAAGAAATGAAAAAAACCTATCTCAAGTTCTCCCTCTGGCTTTTCCAGTCTTTCTTGTCCCAGATGACATAGCATACAGTTACTTCATATCTAAGATTTGAGATATTGTAATGTTATAGAATCATAGAATGACAGAATGGTTGAGGATGGATGGGGCCACTGGAGGTTATCTAGTCCAAAATCCCTGCTCAAAATTACAGGTATTAATGTTTAATAACGTTACTGTTCTGTAGACCTTTACAATGCTTATATACTGTTCATATCTTATTTAATATTAAGGAATAATTTGCTAAAGTATTTGCAAGCTGGCCAACGTGAGTCATTATACTGCATCATGTCCTGTTTGGTGCTTTGGTGCTGTACCTGGTCCCTATGGTTAGATTATGCATTCTCTGCTCCCACAGAGTACTCTGTGTTGCATCACTCTGATAATTTCAACAGATAGATTAACCATTCTGAAGTCTTATCAACTCCCCATCAATTCTCCACTCCTCTGGTTTCTACCACTTCTGGACTATGCTTTTTTGAATAGTCCTCATTTTTATTTCTTTTTCTTGGTGTTTTTGTGTTGGTTGGTTGGTAGTCGCTTTGCTTTGTTTTGTTTTGTTTGTTTGTTGTTTTGTTTTGTGTGCGTGTTTGTTTGTGTTTTGGTTTGTATGTTTTTTGTTTTTCCTGAAATTGTGGTTTGTTCTCCTGATTTTGTTCTTCTGGATTCCATTACTTCAGCTTTTGCAGTTGTACTCTTCTCAGCTTCAATTAATGCTAAGGTATTTGGGAGTTGATATTTGGAGATCTTTCTCAGGAACCAATATTGCATGTTCCATAAACCAAATGCTGCCTTTGATTACAGAATGTTTAATATACCCAAATTTTTATTTGGTTTTCAGAATTCTCTCCCTTGAAATGTGGTTATCCCTTTTCTCTACTGTTTCTTGGTTTGGGGTAAAACATCTACCCCATATGGTTCACCATCTTATTGCATCTGAAGCTGTAAAACACAGGAAACACAGATACTTTTTTGATATTTTTACCTTCCCTCCTCCACTAAGGGAAGGAAAATCTTCCATTCAGCTTTAAATTACACTTGCAAAAGGCTGTTATAAAAACTAATTTCTCTCTCCACTGTTTCTTTGTCTCTGCTTTTTACTGGAAAATCTGCCATCTGAACATACTGCTCTCACTAGACTTTTTTGATCCACTGTTTGGATATCACCCCCATGGCTGAACGGCTTCTTTTTCTACAGGTTACTCTTTCTTTGGGGACTTCTGCCTTTCTTTAAACTTGTGCCCAGAGCTAGACTAAAGATTTATATCAAGATGCTTTTCTAGTTTGAGGTGGCGCTTTTGTTTAAATGTTTAAACTCACTGAAGTAAGTCCATTTAATAAACAATACAGATACTTTGACAGATGTTAACTAGCCTATTCATGCTCAAAATAAAAAGACAGAAAAGGACATTCAGATGAACTCACAAGGTGACATGGCAACATGTTGAAATGTATTGTGTCTTTTATTTAACTAGTTCTCTGCAGTCATATGCAGAACTATAACTTCAAGCTAAATGATCATTTTGGTGTATTTATCTTCTACTGAATTTTTTCTGCACCGTTACATTAAAGTGCTAATGCAACTGCCCTGGAGAAATAAAAGTAACCACAGTATCTTGAGGGTGTTTATCTACAGCAGAAGCTACGTGCTCTTTAATCCATTAAGTAAGCAAGATGTGTGTGTGTGAGAGAGAGAAAGCCATTCAGACTCAGATTCCTATTTTTCACAATGAAGCTTGTGTGCTTGAGCTCGCTCTGTGAGTCCCAAAAATAGCTCAGCAAAAAGGGCTTTCCTTGAGCACTTCCATTATTCACAAGTTGCGGTACCTTACATAACATAACGCATGCACATCATCCCGCTGAGTGCACATGGATGCTGGTGGGCAAGAATTTCTACCGGGGACAGTAGTACCAAGTGTTTTAAAGGCAAAGTCAGGCTGAAGGCACTGATTTTTTTTTCAATAGAAAATCTTACAAAATTGTTCAGAGGGTCTAACAGAGGGATTTCAATCCTATTAAAACAGCAGAGATGGCCTTTGAAAACTGGTGTTACTCACTGCATACTTTTTCTCCTTTTTAAAGATGGAAATACTGTATTATCTTGACAGTCAGTGACTTTGTTTGGCTACTTGGGGTACCCACCTTGCCATTGTAAGCTCCATCCAGAGACCAGCAGTTCTCTGAAGCACTCAGCGAGGTGCTGCCATCTTTGCTTAGTGGAGTTATCCTTTGCTGCTATAATCACTCAGTCTCAGTCCCAGCTCTTTCAACTGAAAACACCATTTGTGCCTCCGTTTGCTAATCTGCATGCATGTGAACCCCCTTGGCTGCAGCATTGTTATTTGTATTGCTCTGTGTTCCCTGCACATGGGAGTGCAGTCTGTCACAGCCTCCAGCTGCACAGTTTTTTGTTCAAACCATAAAGTATTGCTTTTATCACTAACAGTCCCAAACTTAACCCCTGCTCTTGGTCACAGTATAATTGTCACATCACCATCACACGTATAATTTAGGAAGTCCCCTTTGAGGTGATGGTATGAATACTAGTGTACTGTGACTCATATTGACTACTGAACATATAACATAGTAATTATTGTTTTTAAAAAGGGATGATTGAACCTCTGTAAACAGAGTTCTGCTTCCCTGAAAACCATGATTTTGGAAAATAAACAAATCTTGTTTGATTATTACAGATCATATTTTAAAAAGAAACTATTATCTTTCTGGTGATCTGGCACCATGCAAATTTAGATTTTAATATAATGAAACTGTACTATGTCCTCAGTACCATCAGACTCATGGCTTCTGCAGCCTATACTACTTTGCATAGCAAAAAGTAGTAGCATGATATGCAATACATAGGCAACCATCTCTCTTCACAGTGAAGTGTTGCTGCTGATGGGTATATATTTCACTGTGAGCAGGAAGACTACACAAATCTTTAGGACAAGTATTAATGCTTTCTCCAACAGAAACTGCATGGGGAAGGTTGAAGCACTGATTATCTGAGGATATAGAGATATATTCTGTATGGAAGATGGCAGCAGATCCTGATAACACAATCTTTTCTAATGCAATGACATGTCAATGGTTCTGCTGTAAATACAATTTCTGGATCATCAATGTTAGAACTCACACTTTTATAGAGAAACCTTAGCCAGTCTGATCTTTGGCTTAAGAGATCTAATAGTCTCTTAAGGTGCCTTGTGCTTTCATGCAATGCTCTGAGGGCTGCAGCACTAAGACAGACAAGACCTGGCAGAAGAAATAACAAAAGCAGTGGCAGAGATACAGGCTTACAAAACAGAACAGTATTTTTCTTGTTTTTTAGATCTAGCTGTTAAAACCAGAAAACCTGGTCAGGCATGATTTAGTGCCTATGTTTTCTCTCCCCAGATTAGCATTGAATGATACAGTGCAGATATTCAGTCACCCCTCTCTTACACTGTTTTCTCTTGACTATGACTTTTAGATTTGCATTCACCATAAACCCTTGATTCAGTGAGCAATACCCCAGCAAATTAAGCTCCCTACTTAGGAGGCTTCTTGCGGCACCACAGGCTATGCTGCTATGTTCTCCTCTGCACAAAAACACCCTTCTATTGAGCATAGAAGTACTGAGCTGCAGCTATGGTAGCATTGCTCCAGAAACCTCTATGTTGGTGCGCCTCCTCTGTTCGCCTCCCAGGTGCACACCACTTCTGTTGTAGGAGTTCTTCAGGGGAAATTAATGGAACGCAGCTCTGGCTCTTAGGGCTCTACAGCAAAAGTACTTCAGTGGCATGGCCCCTCTGTGTAGTACTCCTTCTGTATATGTAATGCATAGTATTCAAAAGCTGAAGAGATGTTTCTGCAAGCTTTCCTTATAGAGAGGATAACCAGGAGTTACCTTACACAAACCTTAGCTGGACTATTAGCACTTTGTGACTGATAAGACATGCAACACTGAGTACTTACGTGGACTGGTTTTGCAGTTGTATGGCATCAGATTTCCAGTGGCAGCATAGTCATATTTGTCATATCTTCTAGAAAGACCCTGATTTTTTAATTTCATGTTCAGTTTTCTATATGTGTAAATGCGATTATTTTTACAATTGAAAATATCCACAAATTAAGGCTCTCTTCTACTGCTTGATATCATAGCTCCAAAAGGGAACAATTTATTGCTCTATCCTAATTTTGCTGTGTAACATGAACTGTGTTTTTTCTTTGATTTTCAAAATTCCCCTTACACAAAATCCACTGAAATCATCTGCATCTTATAATCACATAACTTTACAGAGCTTGATCAAAGTCAGAGGCTCATTACAGCTCAAAAGCTGCTCAGGAAATGTTTTTGTTCTAGGAAAGATTTAAATCTTGATCCTATTTTATTTAAAAGAATAGATTTCTTTTCTCTGCTACTACTACCAAGCAGTGAGCTGCACACTAAGCTCATTTCTCTCTCCATCACTGATTTTATTACCTCCACATCTCACCCATAATCTGGATCTATCATCTGCTATCTTATTGCTTCTGATCTGCTACACGTTACACTGTGTACAAGATTTCAGCCCCGTGGCTCTTCTCCAAGAAAATAAAATGAAACCAATGAAATACATCTTTTCATTCATAGCTATTCATACTCCACTACTCCACTAAGCAGGGCTCAGGACATCACAAGAAGAAACACTGTGGGTTGACAGTTCAGGAATAAATACCATACCAATAAAAATGCATTTCATTATGCATACCAAATTCTGTTGGAATGCACTGATCTGAAAGATGACACAATGTGGCACTAACTGTCTCAAGACATTTCCTATGCTTCTGTCTTCCCCATTCACCTTATATTTATACAGGATCAGGTTATCAAATATACATGCATTTTCCCCGGGAAGTTTGGAATGGTGGTGGCACAAGTCAAACATGAAAGAAAACAAGCATAAGGATGGGCCACAAGAACGTACGACATTGAACTGCTGTTCATGCTGGGGACAGTATTGTGCATTTTGTGGGGACATTTAGCAAAGAGAACACAAGAGACTACTACTGATGCCATCAAAATCAGCCATTTTGCTGATTTATGACATCATTGCTCATACTAAATCTGTCTCTTGCTTTCTCTTCTCACTACAATTTTACCCTCAAACTTGAATTGCCGATCTGATTCACTGTCCCGTAAGCTGGTGACTCTTTGCTCCGCAAGCCATTCATGCGCCGCACGGACTCAACGCTTTCATTCCCAACAGTCATAGTCTGTGCCTGTCCCCAGAGTGTCAGCATAGATAGCAGCAGCAAGAATGAGAATAGCGCAGTGGTAACACGACGACACACATACACAACAGGCAAAGAGAAGAACGGCTCTGTTAGAGAAGACCATCATGCAAAACAACGTGAATTGCTTTCAAGGCACAATAAACTGAGAAATGAAAGACAAATTCAAGTAAAGAGATGCAGAAAATACCTCTCAAAAAGATGGTCTTAGTAGCATTATTATTTTGAAATTTGTGCAACCAGTTTCATAGGAAATGTGAAAAAAAGATTGTGCAAATAGGTGTCTTTTACTCCAGAAGAATGTTTCCTTGTATTTAGTTAGGGCATTAACTATTTTGCAAAGAATCCATGTACCAACTGCCCTAGGATAAACACGGGTCTTCTGGTGATTTCATTTGAAATAACTTCCTTTTAATAGTCACCAGAATAATCACTCCCACCATAGATGAACCACCACCTCCATGGACCAAAACCTTGTAATTTTTGAATGATGCCACTGGATACTGGTGCTTACGAATAGTGGCTTCTTGCCCAACAGTTCATCTCTAAAGAAGACATTGTATCCAAACTTGAAATTGCAGGCCCCATACAGCAGCTTCAGCTGCTGCCATGCTGGTTTTGGAAGCAAAGGCTTCCAGTGCCAGTGCATCTGGCATGTGTGCCTGCAGTTGGGCAAGCATTTCTGCTCTCTCACATAATCTAATCTTAACAGGAATCTCAATTCATCTGACTGGATTGCTTCCCAGAGCATCCATCAAATATTACATTAGCTACAGAATATTTATTAGACAGACCTGTCAAAACACAAATGCCCTGTGCCATTGTTGTCATCTCTCTTGTAAAGGAAACCATTATTTGTGGCTTGAAGCACTTGCACAGCTCAAGCAAATATTTACTTCACCTAGAAAATGCATATGTACAGCGTCAACCTAAATGTTTCTACTGATACTGAAAATCAGTGACACAGATACAAGAAGGATGAAGCCTTTATAGTTGTGGGGATGATCATAACTGGACTAAAATTCAATTTAATATCTATTCTTGTCTTTCCATTTATAGATAAATGAAAAAAAAATCAGGAAACATGGACAGACTTCCTAAAAATATTTTAATACTGACATCTAGGTTAAAACCAAGCCTCCCTTCTACATTTCAGTCCCTGGTATAAAATGATATGACAGTAATATTCACAAATAGTCCTTTTTTAAAGAATTTGAAGTTTGTATCAGTAACAAACTGTGAAATAGTAGAATCTACAGAGGAAATTCTCCTAATCTCTCTTTTTTTTTTTTTCTTAAGGTGCTCACATTTCGTGATTTCAGGTGGGAAAGACAACAGTTGCTGGTGGTTTAAAAGTGAGGGCAAAACTGCCAATCACTGCAGTGGGCTGCTTAAGGAATCTCCCATTGTAGTATGACTAGCTAGCATAGCAGTAGAAAAGACAGGTCTTGGGCATGTGTTGTTGTCAGCACATCTGTATAATGCCAAGGAGATAATATCAGTACTCTATCTATGTCACTGCTTCCAACAGTTCCTTATCCACTGGTGGGTGCTACAGAGTAGCACAATATTTGTAGAGGTATGGCTGCCTCAGCAATTGCAAAGAGAGAATAAAATTCTTGGAGTCAGTGACCAATCTATTGGCATTTATCAATAACTTCATAAACAGCAAATAAACCCTGCAGCCAGTTATCAGCTCTTCACCAGGGAGTAAATCACTCAAAAGCAAACTTTAGAATGAGACTCTCCTGCAAGAGCAAGAAGAACTGAGGTGAGAAATCAACTGCACATCAGTGTGCTATCAGGTCAGATGCAGTCACCCCAAGTAAAGAGCAGCTGTACCTTGTTTTGTCTTCTTTGCCTTCTTCGAAGCCTCAGAAACTCTTTGTGCTGCCGTGAAACAAAGTTGACTGCTGCATATTCCAGTAATGCAGCAAAGACAAAGAGAAGGCACACGGCCATCCAGATATCAATAGCTTTTACATAGGAGACCTAGAAAAAAATAGGACACAGCATGTTATACTTCAAACTTCTTCATAAGCTGAAGCTATTGACGTGAAAAAATAAAGACATTTCTGCACAGCATGAGTGCCAGTTGTTCAATGAGGTGAAGTTTTTCTTGTTTTGTGTTTTGGTTTGTTAGTTTATTTGCTTATTACAAATAAATAATCCAACTATTAATGAAAATGTGTCTTCACAAAGAATACATAAATTATTAGCTAGTGCCTTTAGAATAAGAATCAGGATTATCTAACAAAGTAAGAGTGCTCTTATAGCTTATGAGTGCTCACAGCTTATCAGAAAGTAAACAAATAAAAGGTGTGATAATTTTTTGCCTTTCAAAAAACAACTATAGAAACAACTATAGAAAATTTATAGTTATCACCTTTTTCATCTTCTATGCACCAATTACCATATTGATTAATTAGGTATGTTTGGTACCCATAACCTTATAGGAAATTCAGGGTACTGTATTCTATGGGTTGATGTGACTTTACCAATTAAATAGTTGAATCTAGTTTCTTGACCTATATCCAAATATTCTATAAGAAAAATATAACTTACAGATATTATCTTCTAAAACCACCAAAATAGCAGATGCCTCTGTTCTAGTAAATGCCTATTCCGGTTTGAATTGACAGGTCCACAATAAAATCAGATATATTACAGCACTGCAATGTCACAAGATTTTTATCGTATTACCCACACTAGGCCAAACAATAGCCAATTAATGAGCTACACGCTATGCATATCAAAGGCAAATTGTCTTCCATAGCTGTGTTAGATCTCTGCCTTTCTTTGTAGTCTTGCAGGTTTTAAGAAGAGACCTTATGATTAGGCAACAGCAGGTTGTCTCTTTTGTTATCAGATATTGCATCCAGGGTGGAATTAAAATCATCTGACTTTTAATGTCTTCAACATACATGTGAGCCAGTTGCCCAAACTACTTTGATATAAATAAATCAAGGAATGAAGAAGAATAGTCATTTCTAGAATGCAATGCATGTGAACTGTTTTAGATATTTTCTCTAGGATGAGATAAATAACACTCAAAAAGTGCTTCTTCATCTTCATGTCTGTAAAGAGGAGCATAAAACTACTAAGCATAGACACATGGGCTTTACTCATTTGTCTAAATAAAAGCTTTACTCAGTTGTCTAAACAAAAGCACCACATCCTGTCACATTAGGTACGTAGCCTCCCTTTGCTAATCCAGCAAAGCACAAATCTGCAGCATCATACTAACAAACCAGTCCTTTGGAGATGCCTCAGATACCCAAGGTGTCCTCAAATGGCTCCACCATACAACTGAATCAAGATAAGCAAAACAGATAATACCTAAACCCTGAAAACTTATAATAAAAAGTAATTAACATCTGAATAATTCTCTGCAAGTCAAACATTTCAATGCAGTCAAAACATACAGTGGTCTGAAAAGAAAGCAGAAAAGGATGTGCTGTGCATCTAACATGCTAATGTTTAGGATACCCAACCTCCACCTTGGAAACCTTCACCTCTATCCTTTGCACACACTATTCAAAATGACCTTGCTCTTACAGTTGTAGCTACCATTTCATGATGAAGAGAAGCATACCTATTTCAGTAGATTTTGCTCCTATTTACCATGTGCTTGAATAGCATCACTTTTCAAAGTCTGTACAGCAATTTTGGTTAACATCAAACAGAATATACTGACCTATATGCTCTAGCAAGCAATATAAGCAGAGGAACTGGCATTTGAAGCAGGGCAGAAAAGATACAGAGATCCATCTTGTGGATTCTGAACACTGAGCAGGACATTTTAGAGGAGCCAAGTACTGTTATTCAGCCTGCATCACAGGTACATACATTTCAATAGCTGATACTATAGTGCAGCTCCACCCTGCAATACCCACAATACAACATGCTTAGGCATGGAAAAGGAGGATTTAGCAGGCTAAGGTAACACTATGAATCTGTGACTTTCAATTAGATACACAGCAGGTATGCATTTCTCTCTCCCACTCATAAAAAAAAGAATTTAGAAGTTACATCTTTATTGAGCAGCTGTGAAACCCAGTAAAAAAATCAACAATGTCGCAGGCACTCTGTGCCACAGGCTGAGGCACAGTACGAATCAAGTCACTGTAATTTGTGTAAAATGCATCTGAGTTTAGAATGTTTGTTACCTTCCTTGAAGGCGCAGCTTGTTTTCCTTCACAAACGGCCTTAGGAGATGTATTAGACATGCATAAACAGCTGGACTGTGCTGCTACAGACAGTACAATGCAGGGAGTTGAAGCCACAAGAATCAGCATTTCTGACTGTGCAAATCCTGTCCTAGTGGGCTTAAAGTAGGGAGGGCAAAATAATAAAGGAGGCCCTGAGTTAGCTTTCCTGCCACTTAAACTGTGCTGCTATAAGTGACATCCACACAGTTGCTGAGCCAGCTGGATTATTTTAACTCCAGCCTTAGAATCATAGAATAGTTAGGGTTGGAAAGGACCTTAAGATCATCTAGTTCCAACCCCCCTGACGTGGGCAGGGACACCTCACACTAAACCTGGTCACCTTCTTGGCTGGAATCAGAGGATCACAATATACTTGGCAGATATGTAGCTTGTTTTGCTGTTTAGCCATTGCCACACCATGGCACAGCTTTAAATGACGAAAAAGAAAGCAATTGCTTCCAACACCACATGAAAAATAAATAGATGAAAAAGTCCTGCAATGAGTGAAAGCTGACCCCTTTGTTTGCAAATCACTTCATGTAATTTTATCTATGTATCCTCAGCATGTACTGAATTACGCTGCTAAAAGCCTAAAAACCTCATGTAATTTTTTTAAGCCAGACTTATGCATGGAAAATGACACAGATCTATTACATCAAGCCTAGGAAGGCCTCACCTAGTACGTGGTTCCAAAAAAGTCCAAAAGTGACTGCCTAGATTTTAGACCAACATTTTGATAACTAAAGCATGCACAGTGCGAAGTCTTGGTGGATTTTAGGGTCTCTGTCTGTTTTAGCTGACTTTAATCTGTGTTTTCCTTCGACTAGGAAATGGTCACATCTAGCAGATCACAGACTGCTCTGAAATAGACCTCTATCAACCACCTCTGCTGAAACTGTTCTGCTTTGTATGAAAACAGCTTGGGGGCTGGGAACAGAATCTCCCCTTGTTAGATGCAAATCTTAAGCAGAGGAATACAAAGTCATTCTCTGCCTCCGTGTCTCAAACACATGCAGGGATTGAGAAAGACCTACCACAGATTATTTCATGGTGCTTGAACAGTTTCCTCAGTGAGATGAGAACAGAAAGGATGTGAATTTGATCTGCACATTTTAGGTGACTGTTATAACCACTTCCTTACCAGAACCTGTAGTTTCTTACAGTGGTGTCTCACATGTCAATGAAATGCCTTTTTCTAGGAGCTCTGCAGCCATTTCTCACTTATCTTAACAGGAAACTCTCCACTCCACAGGGTCTAGTGTGCATCTCATTCCTAGGTTCTTATTTCTCCTTTGCACTGTACAAAGAACCTTTCACATCCAGTTTTCAATTTAAAATATTGCTGAGTGACATGCTTCTAGGAGCTGGGGTCTGAAAAACTGAGTACTTCATGATATGATAGGCACATCCGTTGCTTTGGGAGGTCTTTCCACCAAACTCAAAAAGAGTGTTACCGATCAGATCATAGCATTGTGTGAAAACTTGTACGTTTGCTCAACTAAAAAGCTTACATCACCTGCTTTCATAAAGACTCATCAAACAATATTGTATCTCCAGCTTTCTTAGTTACCATGTTCTACAGTTACTACCGTGTACATGTAGAACAGTACAGACCCTGATTTTTTTGAGAAGATTTCATCTCACCTAATTTAAAACATGTTCTGTACGTGTGGGGTTTTAGTGAATTATAAGAAATAAATATTTTGGGGACAAAATGCATTGAAGTGGAAGGTAGATATCTATATTAGAATCAAGTAAACTGCACCCTAAAAATACCAGTCTCTCATTTTTGACCAAGACTGGAGTTTTGAATGGTTATTTCTGGTATATATATCTGCTTGATATATGCCAACTTTGGTTAGATAAAGCTTTTGAATCATCTCTGCTAGTTAGTATCTTGATGTAATCCTAAGTGAAATGGAGCAAAATAACAGCAGTTACCCCACATATGCATATATAACAGAGACCATTACCTGAGCGTTTGCCACCTTTCCCATAATTTCACTTGCAGGACAGAACACAAGGTCAGCAGCAACACTACAAATTCAGAGTTGTCATTATGATGCTACCAAGTGTAAAATGAAAAATTAGCACCAGGGGATTTTTTCAAAGGAAGACCTTGTAAACGCTCCTCTGAAAAGCCTGTAACCCTGACAGCACACTGGCTCCATTTACTGTGTGCTACTTTTAGAAGTGGATATTTGGAAACCCTGCCTCATGCAGCATTATCATGTTTAAAAAGCACAGTAAGATTTTTGTGCACTTTTATTCTTTAAATAACTGCTCCATTCTTTACTACATGTTGCGGAGCTTCCTCTCTGATGTTATTCTGGGGGGAGGGGATTTAATGGCTCCTACCAATAACATCATAAATTATATCAATTATGCAGATGCTCTGTAAATGTAAATTAGGGACAGCTAATGAGGGAACTTTTTCGGAAGGAGAGCTGCTTGCACTAAGAGCCAAGTACGATAAGGCAAGACATAGTAAACATGACAAAGCAACTCCTTTCCCTTTATTATTTTCCTCATTTGTTATTTGGCCATGCCCACTACATAAATGAAAGACCAGATTATGCCCTATACAGCACCTCACCTCAATGACCTGAGTGAAATTTCTGGAGATGAAAGTCCAAGGAATATTTCCTCTGTTCCTGAGGGGCTTGCAAAAAGTAAACCTTCCAGTTCTCCAGCTCTTTTGATTTTAGCACTGTGACTCTCTTAACAGCTTCTGGGTACCTTTCAGCGTATCACCATGTGTCACCACTAGAAGGAAGCATGCTTTTGTGCAGAGAAGCCAGGGGAAAACATGGTCATGGGTCCTGTGGCTGAGCAGCTGTCATTTGTTGACATTTGTGAATCAATCCAAATATGAGCTCTATTTCTACTGCAGTGCCAGACTCATGAGACTCTAGACAACTGTTTTAACTCTCTAAAATAGACAACTGTTTTAACGCTCTGTCTAAAGCAGACAACTGTTTTAACTCAAACAGGTGTAAAATGAAAATTAAGACACATCCATTCTCTCTCAGAATTCTGCATTGTGAAAAGAACTTCAACTGACAATGCAAGGTGCTCAGCCTATGCTAAAACCCCTATATTCATTTATTTTGATTGATAGAATCTAATAAAAAAACATCTTTGACTTGTGCTATGAAACCCCAAACCTCTGCTTTTGCACAATATCGCATTCTAGGTAAACTTTTTTTTAAAGAAGATCTTCAGCTACCGGTAAATGTTACAATTTAAAATTCATTTATCCTATACATTAAAAGAATCTCTTATGGGAAAGGGTTTCAGAGAATTTTTCAGATTGGAAATGTGGAAATAGAACTAAGTGACATTTTAAATCAAAAAAGAGCCCAAAGTTATGTAAAACTGCCTTCTTGTACAAGGCATTGCTGTTGCATTAAATTCACTTGATTTTTTAAAATCCAATTATACAATATTCTGTTACCATAAAACTTAATGGATTTTTTTTAAAATCTTGAATTCATAAATAAATTGATAGCTCTTTCATGCATTTCATCTACATATAAGTGAAGCTGAAAGCAAATGTCCTTTTTTCATCACAATTTCCAGAGAGAGAGGTTTTTGAATGAAGAACATGCTGTCAGCTGCTATTGCTAGGAATGTTCTTTTGTCTCACTCTTAGTCCCAATCCTTCTTTTCATCCAAGTGTTTCACGTCCATGAAACATCTTAATTTTAAACCTGATAAATATTAGAAAACGTAAATTTCTTACCCAGTCCTAAAACCTCAGTAATTTTATACTATTCTATTGTTGAAACAGCTCCCAGTTAGTTATTCTTCACACCATGCAATTTTAAAGATGCACAATGACTGTGCAACACCTTGGTGGGTCAGGTCAAGAAGTCTTTTTAGCTTAGTGGACAACATGACATAAAGCAGAAAGTGTTTTAAATTCCACCAAGCTTAAAATCAATAAGCTTGATCACCTGATAAGGAAATCTTTGTAAAGATTCATCTTCATGAAGATTCAT
Source organism: Coracopsis vasa (assembly GCA_026283785.1). Lineage (NCBI taxonomy): Eukaryota > Metazoa > Chordata > Aves > Psittaciformes > Psittacidae > Coracopsis > Coracopsis vasa. The sequence continues at coordinate 6,152 of JANHGB010018408.1, read as the reverse complement.
CCTCACTTCTCCTGAAGTGTTCAGGAGAGAACAAATAAAGCAACTGTCTTCCACAGCTGTTTTTGGGACCTGTTCTTGAAGGGGGCTGCTGCTGCAGATTAGGGAATAAGAATGAAAGCTTTTGTCTTCCAGACTATGGTAAATGTTTGTTTGCCTCTTCAAGACTTTAATGTCCATATTCTTTCGATAATGTACTTTGGAATGAAAAAGCTTAAGCTATCATAGAATCATAGGATCACAGAATGGTTTGGATTGGAAAGGACCTTAAAATCACCTAGTTCCAATCCCCCTGCCATGGGCAGGGAGGCCTCACACTAGACCAGGTTTATCAAAGCCACATTCAACCTGGTTTTGAACACTGCCAGAGATGGGGCAGCCACAACTTCTCCAGGCATCCTTGCCACTGCCTCAGCACTCACACAGTAAAGAACTTCCTTAGAGCTACTATTCTGTTACTGGAAATTAAGTGCTCATAGTATGAGGCAGATTTTAACAGGAGATAGTTCATCAGTGAATGAGTCTTGTGGAAGTTGTAGTTGTCCTTCCTCAGGTTGATTACTACATTGCTACGTGTCTTGGAAGAACAACCAGCCTGGCTGGTGACCTTCTTTCCTTCAGAGGTGAAATGGGGTTAAAATCAAGTCCTAAATGTCCCATTCAGTGACCAAGCTACTACCCTCAGAGTAAAATGCCTGTTCTGAGATTATGACATAACTGATTTGATTTTTTTGATGGATGAATGAAAAAATGACAATATTTGGTGAATGTGAAACACACTTTTTCCAGTTACTTTAATAAAACAACTCTATTTTTTAAAATTGACCAAAATATTTTGTTTAACATTTTTTTTTCTTTTGTTTTGGGGGTTTTTGTTGGTTTGGTTTTTTTCTTTTTTTTTCTCTTAGAAATCTCTACTTTGTCTTCCATTGTTAAACAAAATGTGGGCAATTTTCAAAACAAAAAGAGAAACAAGCAAGAAATATTTAATTTAAAAAAAATGAAACAAACTCTCTCACCCTCCCTCTATTATTCAGATTCCATCTGAAAGTATCCACCTCACTCAGAAGGAACTCAGAAGTTGTTCCAGTTTGCTTTCCATTGAGTAAACTATTAATCCAAAATTTTTTGCTCTATTTCTGTCTCTGGTTCTGCCCTGTCAGGAGATGCTAAACCTCCTACCCACTGGTGATGCAGAACTAAATGCTGACTGTATTCAAACCAGGAAAAGTATGGCAACTGTTTACGGTTTGTTTTGCTTTCAAAGATGCAGGAAGGTTTTCTTCAAGGCTTTGAAGATGATCATGGAGTTAATGTATTTAAAAACATGGTCTGAAAGAGGCTCCACGGCAGAGGCCAGAATTGATTATCACAGGTGTGCAACAGAATTCACTAATACAGCTAGTAGGCATTTTTGTTGTGCTAACCAGCCCAAGGTGCCACAGATAGATAGTGTCAGTTTGTGAGTGCTGACTGCTACCTCTGTGCCAGTTCTACTCCCACTAAAGAGAACAAGCAAGATGCTTCCTAACTTCAGCGTGGGGCTGGCCCACAAGAATCTGCAGACATTATCTAACATTTTGTGAACCTCTACAACACATGGCTAACACCTGATTCAGATGACACAGGACTGTGTTACGGTACATTCTGCAGGATGTGACAAAGAGAGCACAGAGCAGTAACTGCGCACCAGAGGCTGATATCTCTTTAAATTAAGTAAAAATATTCTGTGTGACACAATACCAAAAAAGTAAACTTGTGTTCCAGGTGAAGGAAAACCAATCTAGAGAAACAATAATATATTTCTTTTTAGCATGGGCTGTGTCTATTCATATTTTATTATCTTTCTTCTCAAGCAGCAGATTTCCACTTTTGAAAAAATGCAATCCCATAAATACGGAATCAGTTATCAGACTGGTGAAGCCAAGACTGCTTGTTTTTTCTTTCCCAAGGGCATAGAAAGTATTGGCATATTCATCATGTGTCATTTTGTGCAATCATATGGTGTAGCTGCCTTGTGTTTCCTATTTCTGACAATTCATTCTTTCTGTACAGGAAATTTAGACAGAATGTACCATTTCCACTTCAAAAGCCCTTGACTTCCTGGAAAATAGTGTGACTATTTTTCAGACACAAATCAATCACATAAAAAAGAGAGCAATAGCTTAGGGGAGGTTACAGTTGAGAAAACAAAAGCTGGTGCTTTCGATAGATAATGGTAGTGGTGCTCAGATTAGGAGCAAACTGGGTGATTTTTGTTGTGCATTGATAATACAGGAACAGGCTGATCTCTTCTAGTGGGAGTGAAATAACGCTAACTGAAATTGTAATCAGGGTCAAAAGCCTACTTTTGCAAACGGTAGTCAACTGTGTGTTGTATCACTATTCACTACGATGACAATAAAATGGAAAAGTCTCTCATATCTAGGCCGGGATTTTAAGTGTAACTCAGATGGCTACAGAAACAAGAAGGTACAGAAGGGAAATTATGAATTATTTGGCAATAGGAGGTTCCTGTGGCCCTCCCCAAGAACTGTGGTGACTTCATTCCTTGTAAACAGCGTAGAATGGAACCAGGATTGAGCAGCTCTGTATCAGGGTGCGTGAAGTTTGGACCCACGGATGGACCAAATGACAAAGGGACTAGTTATTTCTGTTTGATTATCTCTTTGGAGGCCCCCTGGGGAAACAAATTTTTGAGAGAATAAAAACTATGAAGGTGAGGAGGGGGCGGGAATGCAAATTCTTCTGTTCATCATTAATTACCAATTAATGCTAGGAATCAATTGCCCTGATCCTGAAAAACACTGGGCAAGAACAAGTCAGAGGACACCACCATTGTCACCAGCTCAGCCACATCCTCAGCACTATGTGGAAATAGGAAATTGTGGTTCTTGTCACTCTCCAGCCTGGTTGCCCCTCTCTGCCTATTTCATAAAAAGAGTCTGGCTTAAATGGGCAACAAAAATGTGCTCTGTCGTACTGTTGCTGACCAAGAGGCAGCTAACCCCACTCCAGCGTCATTGCCAGAGGTGGTATGGTTTTGTCAGATCTCAGGCAAACTAGTAAGACCCACAATCTGTGCTTGAGCTGTCTCAGAAAGAAATCTGCAAAACTAAGCATCATCTTCTTGCCACTAATATTGTGTATATCTCTGCTCCTCACCTCAGTCCTGCTTTGTATGTTGTCTTCTTCTGTGTTCAAGCAACTTATCTTGAAAAAGAGCTCTTTTTAAAAGCTTTCTACAGTCAAAAGTTAAAATGATCCTCCTGCTCCACAAAAAAACCTAGGTCTCTCTATGCACAGAGATTCCCCTCAGGTTACTACAGTGTCTCAGTGTCCAACCAATTAATCCTTTAGGTTTGGCTTGTGAATAAAGCAAAGCACAAAAGCAAGCTTATGTTGGCAGAAATAAAATAAATAACACCAATATTTCTGACATTTCTTGTGTGTGGACCAATGAAAGTAATCAACGGATTGGTGGAGCCATGGTGATCAGTTTATGAAGGTGACAAATAAGGATTGATGTTCCTTCTATAAGGAAGCCGCTTCTTATTGCTAAGTAATTGAAAGACATTTATCACACAGTAACACCCCCACATTCAGCTGAGCTCAGTGCAAATTGAGAGTTATATGTGGCTGCATTAAGATACTGGCAAATACACATACAGGCAGCCTCTGTAGCTAGATGACAATGTCAGTCTCAGGTCTTATTTACAATAGAAGTTTCCGTCTCTTCCTTCCTAGTGAAATCAACAGATAATATTTCTTTAATGTTATTAAATACCCACTTGACTACTTGGACTCTAGAGTGGTAAATTCTTCAGTGAATGAGAGCTTGGATAAAAACAATCACCAAGGAATAAAAGCTGGGAAAGACTGAAGAGGAGCCACAAAACCATGATTCTGCTGGGCAGAACCACTGGCAGTATTTTGAAGCAATGTCATTAAACTTATAAACAGAGTAAAATGCTGATACTTACCAAGGGACAATTTATATTTAAGATTCATTGGACATAAGAAGCCAATATGGCCAGACTGCTTGCTCCTAAAACAACAGCTTTTCTATTATGATTGCAGTTTTTTGAAATTATTTTATTGTTTGTTTGTTTGTTCAAACAGAGAATTAACTCAGGTTTAGAAAATCCTTTCCATTTCCTTTGTAGATCCAAAAGCTCCTCACCTATCTCAGGTGAAAAGTAATCTTCATTCAGCTCAGCTACAGACATGCCAGATGCAGTTATTATCTCTGCCTCCCAGTTAGGAAGAATTGCACCAAATTGCATTATTCTTTGACCTTTGAAGAGTTAACTGACTCAGTGTATGACTGTTATCAAATAACAAATCAGGATTTTGTTTTTGTAGCAATGGAAACAAATCTCTTAGTTTCATGTAAAGCAGCTACAAATCACAGAACTGGAGGATGGCAGTGATCAATACCCAGAACATTTGCACATGTACATTCATTTTTAGGTATTATTTTTTCACTGGATAGCATGAAAATTGTGCTAAAGCTCAGGTGACTGTAGAACATTCTACAACATGCTCTCTGTGTTGTATTTCCTATTGTAGTCACAACTAAGTGAACCATTAAAAGTGATCCAATTCACTGAACCAAACAACAAAACCCTAAAATTAGAAATAGGATGCCTAGAGCAATATGCTGTTTTTCCTTCACTCTTGGTCTCTGCTTTTTTTGAATAGAGAGTTGTTTTTCTAATTCTTCCTTAAGATTATTCTCCTAACTTCTGGATTTTTTAGGACTTCCAGCTATGTAATTTGGTGGGAAAAGTAATGTGTGTATTTTTATGACTGCCAGTCTGTCTAAATTACAGATGGGTAAATTAAATTAATCCTTTGTTAGAGAAAATTGCCTTACCAATACTAAACATAACATCAGACTAAACCAACTGAGAATGGGATGCTTCATTACATTACTCAGTACCTCCATATGCTTCTTTCTTGAATATTACTTGATCAGTTATTTAATGTTCCTCAGTCACTTATCATTCTTAATGATTCTTCTGACTCTGTATTCTGAATTGCTACTTTCATCTGCTTAATCTGTAAGGGAAAAAAATGCTTTTTTTTTTTTTTGTGGATAATAGAAGCTTTGATGATGGCTTGACTTCGCGAACGAAGATTTTGGGAAGGGCTTTACCCACGCTTACTACAAGCAATATGGAACTAACAATAATGGTGCAACAAATAGATCAGTATATGCAGTCCATCAAATTATTCTCTTTTAATCTCTGGGGAAGAAGAAGGGATTTTGAAATGAAAAATAAAAATGTCCCTAGAAAAGAAGCCAAATTTGACATCAAAGGAAACATAGGCTCAGGAGGGATAACATGGTCCAATTCTAATTGTAAGTGTGATTGAATCATATCTCATGTACAGTAAAGCACGTAAGGAAATCCAGAATTGAAAGAGAGTGTACAATGGGAATAACAGAACATGGCAAAGGTGAAAATGTACATAGAAAGAAATTGATGGTCTGAATATTAATAAGCACAAAGAAAGAAAACAGGGTAAAGAAGGCAGGTTAAAGGTAAGAAAATGGAATTCAAATAAAGGGGAACGAACAGGAGCTCTCACAAGATTCACACAGATGGCTTTTTTTTCTTAATTTAACTGAATCAGTTTCCATATTCTAAAGGGATCAGAGTTGCCACATTAATGTAAATGTACCTATCACACCCCCAAATTAGCCCAAGCCCTTAGCCTCAGAACCTGGGATCAACACTGCATTTGGTGAAGCACAGGTTACATACCCCGACTACTGTTTTGCAGAAGGTCATCTTACTCAGGATGGTGCAGAAAACCAAGCCCTTTGTCCTGTCCCATGGACTTCTCAAACCAACAACCCACCTGAAGCACTCTATAGGTCCAACTAACCAGCTCATGACCATCCTCAACACAAAAAAGACATGGAACTGTTGGAATAATTCCAGAGGAGGGCCACAAGGATGATCAGGGGACTGGAGCACTTCCCGTAGGAGGATAGGCTGAGAAAGTTGGGGCTGTTCAGCCTGGAGAAGAGAAGGCTGCGTGGAGACCTCAGAGCAGCCTTCCAGCATCTGAAGGGGGCCTATAAGGATGCTGGGGAGGGACTCTTCATTAGGGACTGTAGTGATAGGACAAGGGGTAACGGG